>JAKJXN010000048.1:0-203082 GCA_022225945.1 Didymella pomorum | reverse complement strand
CCCCCCCCCCCCCCCCCCCCCCCCCCCCCCCCCCCCCCCCCCCCCCCCCCCCCCCCCCCCCCCCCCCCCCCCCCGTTACGATGGTATCTGCCAGCGTCTCTGAACAAATCAGATAGTGATTGAGCTGCATTGCTCCGAAGCACTACGGTGGCCTGGAATGGAGTCTTGAAGCATTGTAGTTGAGCAGTCAGCTCGCGATGACCTCTCGCGCGACACAAACGCGCCAAGTGGGGCTGCCTGTGCACTCAACACAACTCCACCTCATCTCGTCCACGACACTCGTCCACGACACTCCGGAAGCAGAATATCGCATCTCCGGTCATCTCTATAATGCCGGATCGCGGATTGAGGCATGGGTACGAATGCGGACAACAGGCAAGCGCGAAATCGCAGTGCACGACAGTGATTGAGTGTGCTGCTAGGCCCAACTAAACGTGCCTGTTCCGCCTGCAACTGTCAGTATCTTGAACGTTGGAACGGACTCATCGTTTCACCGCTGAGGTAGGCTTATCTGCTCGCCGTCCTTTCAAATGCCTAGTCTTCCGCGGCAGATGCTCACGTCACACCATTCTGCTGGCCCAGGCGCACATCACGATGAGCCCTCAGTATGCAATTGCGGTGTGTTCGTCGACGCGATCCAAACTTAGTCCTTTCGCAGCTCTGACCGACCTTCCCGAGCTGCGCTAAACCAACGTTTGTAGCGTCGTCCGCTACCACGACCAGTCACTTGCATTACGATGGCGATGCGCAACACTGCCTTCGCCTGCTCATGGCGCTGACCGTCCGGACAAGCTGAGACATGCTACCAGCAAGTCTCATGCTATCTGTAGAAAGCGAGGGGGGATCGTTACCAGTGTGGAGTGTTTGGTTAATGTCCACTCAGCTCGACACGTGACCGGCGGACGTTTCTCAGCCGCACGCGTGATCTGGATCCAATCGCTCACGCTGGTACGTAACGGTACCGAGAAAGCGAAGGGGACCGTCTAAAACTTCCAGATTGATCGTGTACTGAGCCACTCTGCCGTTTTATTGCGCCTCTTCAGCCCAGTGGCTATGGAGCAGCTGGCGGCCGCCAGCGTGGGCCTCCATCTATTTACAGAATTCGTGAGGGTCGCTCTCAATGCGAAGACATACATAAAGGAGGTGACTATTGCAGCAAATGTTCAGCATCTAACTCTACAACATCTCACTCCATTATAGCTTCGTTTCCAGCCTTGTTGCATATTTCGGCGCTTTTGTACGCAAATCTACGCATCTTCACTACAACTCAATCTCACGACAATCAGATCAGCAACATGCACTTCTTCACTTCTGCTGTCGCTCTTACCATCATCGGCTTCACTTCGGCTGCTCCGCTCAATGTCCGAACGACATATGAGTGCCCCGGCACTCCCAACCCGGTCCCCCAAGCCCAGATCATCAGGCCGGACGTCACCTCCCAGTACAAAGTTTGGAACGGCGCAGTCGACCGTTACACAAAACGTGGCAGAATCTTCAAAGACGGCAAGGCCACCGACGTTACTACGCTTCTGACCTTCTCATTTCCCGCCGCGTCTGCAGGCAAGACTTGCAGCTTCCACTTCGACCTCTCTGGTGACAGCACTGCCAAGATTTCCGGCACTGGCCAGTTCGATGTTTTCACCTCTCTTGCTCCGGCTGACTACAGCACTTCCTCCTGGCCTCCGGGCAACCTCAGGGATCATCACATTGGACGCATGACTGCCAAGACTGGCGGAGAAGCGACATGGGTTGCAGGCTTCCCTACTTTTGGTCAAGGCTTCCCCTGCCCTGCTGGACAGGCGTATGGTGGCGAGCTTGTCGGTGTTGGTGACAACGATCTGATTGATTGGCTCTCCACTTCCGGTCCTTACATCCAATATGAGTAAGGCTGGCACAATTGAAGTGCAGCACGGCACGTGATATTGTTTATCTCTTTCGCTTAGAATCCTGTCGGTGTTTCTGTTTCCTTTGTTCCAATCTTGTCTGGTCTCCTTCTTTTCCATATCTGTTCTTTTTTTTTTTTGGTCACAGCACAAGTCTTTCGCAGCGAACCTAGTCTAATTCTGTTTGTGGCTCTTCCTTCTCATGTTTCTACATTCTCGTCTACATACTGCTTCAATCGTATCTTCCTCTAAACCTGATCCTTGACATGAGTCTCCTTCTGGCAACCAACGGTAAGCATCTATTACAAGAACGCCCAAAGGCAGTCGACGGCGACCAGCGCGGAACTAGCGCTTAGATTAGGGGCAATGATCTCGACATTGCTGTCTTAGGCTTGACAAACCCGCAGTCCAGCCTAGAACTTGGAAAGTACCGTATCGCGGGGGGTCGCGCAGCTGTTGGTGTCCACATTGTATTTTTGATATTCCGCCTCCTGGAACTACGCCTTTCCCGCCTCCCCCATAGCCAGGACCGAACCTTTGGCAACAATGGTAGCCTTTGACCATATCAAAGTCTGCTTGGGTTTAATAGGTTCCTTGGTGTGAGGGCGCTCCGGGCCGCGTAAAACACTCGAAATCTTGCCGGGATCTTTCATGAGATCCATGTAGTATGAACCTAAGTCCATAGTGATCTCTTCATTCTTGCCCTTCCCTTTCCTGACTTCGGTAACCTGCCCTATAATGACTGCTACGTGTTCGAATCCGAGCTTTTCTTGGAGCTTTTGAAGATCGGTCTTGCTCTCAAACGTTCCTTCGACTGCATCGGGCAGGTCCCATTCCTTGGTGAAGACGTACCACTTGTTAGGTTCAAGTGTTTTACCGTCTTTTCCAGCTGCCGCGACCGTAGCATTATAACGCTTTGTCTTGGTGGGCACAACACTTGGGGTCTTTGCTGATGAAGGAGCTCTAACGATGAGCGGATAATCGACATTGATGTCGACAGGATTATTGATTGCAGTATAAGTGACTGGATTAGCACTAACACCGAGCGACAGCACAGTGAGTAGTGCTGAGTATATCGTGAATAGCCTTATCTCTACTAAGTCTTGAACTTGGAATTGCGAGTGTCTCAGTACTTGTAAAGGAAATGGAAAGTGGCATGTCGAACCGGCAATGCTTGTATACTTTCCCTTCGTAGTCTCCTCACCTTTTTGTACTGCACGTCGCGGACCTCAGAGACAAAATAGACATACTCAACATTCGGAACTCGCACAAGACTCCGTTTGAGCAAGCGCAGGTCTATTATCTTCTTGAAGCTCCATCGATCTTACTCAGCGGAGTTTTTCTGGATGGATATTGCCCATACGCCCCACATGCGAGTCTAAGAGCCGAGTGTGGCGCGATTACGACCCTTCCACGTATGTTACAGCTGGAAAGCTTTCTGTAAAACTCGTTCTGCAACTCGGCTTCTCCATGTTCACTTCTTACTCTGACCACTCCAACTGATCTCATGCAAAGCATCAAGTGTGTCTATAATTGGACATTAGTTGTCGTCCCAGGTTGTTTGTTATACCGAGACGGCTGACACGTGCATATTTTAATTGCACTTTACCAATCCAAAAAATCTATAAGGACCGCATCCAAAGCCTAGCATCCGATACTGAGAACACTGCTATGCTGTTTCAGATCAGCCCTATCCATGACGTGTTCCGAGGTATTGCTGGCCAGACCGGATGTTCAATGACTGAATACATGGTCACGTTTGGCCATGAAAGTCATTGATGAAGGTGGTAATGATCTGATGTATTAGAGTACTACGGAGGAGCGATTATCTATAGTGCGCGGGAGCGGGAACTAGCGAGCTGGCTAATCAGAGGGCGGCAGCCTCGAACAGTCACGGTCCCGCTCTGTCGCTGGAGCGCTGGAAGGGTCTTGCTTGGAGAAAGTTTGCGTCATCCAAAGATCATCAATGATCGATGATAACACAATCTATCGCCCCACTACGCACAGGGGCGCTTTCGAGACGAGATTCACGTCGGAAGGATTGAGTTGTGGGCTCAGGAATAAGACTGTGTGCCAGTCTGAGGGTACCAGCCCCTTCAAGGCTTCAAGCAGCACCGGTACCTTGGCTTCCGGATGGCACGACTTGCGGTGTGGGTCTACGAGTCAATGGCCGACCGGGGTAGCACTGTGTGGAGCCAATTAGAAGCCGAGAATTTCAGGCTAGCGGATGGTAAGACCGAGGGCAGAACATCGTACCATCCGGAAGCCAGACAGCCGTTGCTGAAGTGGTAGTCATATGGCTGTGCTACTGAGATTGCAGAGGTCAAGCGATAGCACTGCACGGCGTCCGCGGGTTTGTCGCTGGGACGAGGGCTGCAGTCATGGATCATTTTTTTTGAACAGACAACGGCTTTATGACAGCGACTCTCCCTCGTCATTGAGGTCCACCTGTCCACCAAAGCACTCGACTTCCAAATTTTAGATTGCTCAATCACCCATGCACTCAGTCTTGTTATTGTCAGCCTGCAGAGTGTTTGATGATGGGCCTCCTATCTATTGTGGCGCTGTCGGTTTTGCTTATGTGGATTACTTCTCACTTGTGGACATTTAGATGCAATTACCATGCGGCTCGTGCGACCGATCTGCCGATGGTTGCATGCCTTTACGATCCTGATAGCGTCAGTATTGCACTCAAGAGACAGCTGTTGAGACATCTGGTCTTGATAGACTCCGCCTTCGTCCACAGGCTGTTCAGCTGACTTACCTTGACTAGGTCATCTTTGCCATAGTATCCGAACCCCTGCGCCCCATACTCAGGGTCATACTGCCCAATTCTCTGTTCGCAACTTTCGAGCTGACGTGCTGGGGCTGGGAATTTCACGATAAGGGAGCAGCTCATGAGCGCCTCGGACCAGCTTTCATAGTCGTCACTACAGGACAGAATCGGCTTATATGCGCTGAACCAGCGATGGCGCAGTCTATATTGACCAGGCGGAAAGACTTTGTCCACCCAGATATCACGATCAAAACTATGGGCTTGCTCGGTCCCAACATCGTAACGGTACGTCGAGATCTCTGATACGTACTGCACACCTTCCTCAAGCCATCATCGGGTTTTTGTAAAGCAGGAGGCCACTCGAAGTATCAAATGCTGACAGAAATGACAATGTCTAGTCTAGCAATGATTCATGGTCCCGTCAGCGTCGCATCGTCGCCCCAGCACTCAATGAGCGCGTTAGTCCAGATGTCTGGGAAGAGAGCATAAGACAAGCGTCTTCTCTGGCAGATGACTTGCTGCTTTCCTCTATCAGCACACCCCAGACGCAACCGCCGTCTGCGTCTTCAATGCGCAAAGGCCCCTCGCATATTGTTGGTGCTCTTCGAACCGTTGCCATAAACATCCTCACTCGTATCGCGTACGGCCGAGATACGCCCGAGCACTCTTCGTTTGCCTCCGGAGATACGCACATGGATTTGTCGTACGTTGATGCCATTACTGTGTGCACCGAGCAATTACTGGCAGCTGCATTTGTTCCCGCCAAAGTCCTAAGATTACCAGTCATGCCGCGGTCTTTGCAGAAGCTAGGAAGAGCGCTTACGCACTTGCCTCGCCTAACATCAGATACTCTCGATCAAGAGCGCAAAAAAAACATTCATGCTGCACCTGCAAGTAGCCAGATGAACCCAAACACCATCATGACAACGCTCGTCCGCCTCTCTGACCAGGCAAGAGAACAAGACCAAAGTGGTGGTAAAGCTTCCTTCTCATCGAACGATAAAGGCACGGCAGGGAACAGCACCAGCGCCATCAAAAGCTATCTCACAGAGGATGAGATCGCAGGAAATCTGTTCATCTTCACTGCTGCTGGTTTCGAAACCACTTCGAACACATTGTCATACGCAGTTACGCTCTTGGCGGCCTATCCAAAATGGCAGTCGTGGATCCAAGAAGAAATCGATCTCGTACTCGGAACTTCAGGACTCGATCAAGGAGAGCAACGTCCTCTGCAAGATTATGCGACAGTTTCCCCCAAGCTAATGCGATGTAAGGCTCTTATGGTACGTTGCAATACACTCTTTCTCTTACTCTTAGCGGATCACGACTTCATGAGCTTACTTCCAACATAGCTTGAGACACTGCGTCTCTATCCTGCTGTTAGTATGGTGATGCGCACTGTCGACATGAACCAGACTATAGCGCTCCCTCAAGACTCTTCGCGACCCATTCTACTTCAAGCTCCCTATGCCGTTCACATCAACACTATGGCTCTGCATACGTCAAAATCGTCTTGGGGTCCCGGTGTACTGGACTTCGAACCCACACGCTGGCTTCAAGACGAGGACGAGATGATGCATCCACCAAAAGGCACATACATCCCTTGGTCGGCTGGCCCACGTGTGTGTCCTGGCCAGAAGATGTCTCAAGTGGAATTCATGGCTGTCATCATGACGCTCTTCAGAAGATGTACTGTAGAACCTGTCCCTGAGCCTGGTCAGAGTATGCAGCAAGCCAGGCAGGGTTTACTTGACCTGATGGAGGACAGTCAGCCTCTTCTGACTCTGCAGATGAACCGGCCGCATGATCTCCGGCTTAAATGGCAAAAACGATACGCTAGTAGTACGTCGTAATTGTCATTTAGGGCAGTACACATAAGGCTGCGTTCGCGGTGCATTCCGATTTGGTTAGCTGAGAGCCACCAGATCCACCATCAACAAACGAATCGAGCTGTTACTTAGTCGAAAGATTATATATTAAACGTCTAGTGTTACGTCTTCGCCTCTCGCGCCTGCATTACTACCGAAGTCTCTTCTTTACACCCACTGCTTGTTGCCGAAGTGCGAGACAAAAGCACCGCCAAATCCATCCTCGATGCTGACTTTCTTCCAGAGCGCGATGTTGACACGTGCAGCATCATCCACCTTGTCCGGTCCCTTGAAGTCAGGAGCGTATTTGGCGATGGCTGCAAAGAAGCCGGACAGGCCTTGGAGCTGTTCCGGAGTAAGGTTGTCTGCAAGTCCGAATTAGCAGCTGGTCAAGACGAAAGACTCATGTGTCAAGCTCACCGAAACTACCGACATCCACAACACCGGGACTGATGCTGACGAAGAGCACACCTTCTTTCTTATACTGCGCGCTGTACTTGGCTACGATGACGTTCAACGCAGCCTTGAAAGCAGAGTACAAAGCGGCCACCTCAACATCGTACGCGTTGATAAGCTCGAGGTCGGCGTGACCGCTGGTAAGGGTAATGACCTTCTTCTCATTGCCTTTCAGGACCAGTGGGAGGAAGAGGTTGTAGAGATGGATATTGCCAATTATGTTGGTCTGATTTAGATCTGTAAGAACCTTCTCCAGCTCCTCGACCTTGTCCGATCTGCATACCATTAGCTCAAGGCGATTGTCAAGGATTGTATACTGACAAGGAGCCAATAGGGCTGAAGGCGTCAAAGAGAGGGAGGTAGCCTCCGCTTGCGACCAAGTAGTCGATGCCACGGTCGCCTACGATCTTCGTGGTTTCGGCAAGGGCTTTCTTCAGGCTCTCGTAGCTCGCAAGGTCGCCAGTGAGGATGTGCACGTTGGTGCGGTCGCCGAACTCCGCTGCGACCTTCTTCTCGGTTGCGCTTTTGTCGCGCACGAGACCGATAACCAGGTTGTTTGGATCTTCAGATGTCTGCTTGACGAATTCAAACTGCAAAATCGTCAGCAAGTGCTTTGAAGTCGTCTTTGGATACATGGTATCCTTACGCCGAGTCCCCTCGATGCACCGGTGATCAAGTATGTAGACATGCTGTATGATCCTGCTGTAGATCTTTCAGGAATTCAGGCTTTGATTGGGCGGGGTGACTCTGTCTGGACGGTCTGTGTTATCGATGGCTCCCAATGCTCCAGACACTGTTTTATACATGTCGGGATCCTCAGAGTTGATTTGTAACTCGGTGCATATCATCCTCCGACAGTGTCTTTTCGCCAGACTGAAATGATGTCTTCCAAGAGATCGTGAAGCATTAAGTTCATGGTTTCGTCCGTGTAGTCGATGGATGGCCGCTCCTTTGTCAGCACTCTGAGATTCATATGCAAGTGCAGGGATTATGTCTTGCCCGATGCGGACAAGTCTGCGGGCCGGGAGGCCTAACGCTACGCCTCAGCAAGAACTCTCCTGCCTATTTGCTCTCAGCCCCATTCGAGGCTCTCGTGAGAACAGCCAAGCGCCCTATCTGCCCCCGGTTGTATCACTTCTTACTCAGATGACTGCTGCAATGTCGTTGTACGATCCTTTGATTGGCTGCATTCTTTGCTACACGCATTGCCAAGATCAGCACCCCGCTCAATTTCTCGTCCGGTGGTCGGGTAGCCGGTGCACATGCAGTTCTGTGATAAATGCAACTCTCAACTATCACTCGGCTTCCGTCTCGTTTCTGTTCAAGTCTTTCGGCATGAAACCCTCGAACCCTTCGATAAGGTCATCATGACCTTGAAGAATCTCTCTTATTCCTACCTTTATTTTCGAGACACGGGCGTCGTAAGGAACATCCGGTGCAGTGGTGGTGTAAAAATTTGAGAACGCTTGCAGGAGGCGTTGGTATCGCTCGGGTTCGTCTGCGAAGCGATTCTGCACACCAGTCAGTCATATCTACTCGAAGGCTGAGCTGCTGCGAAGATGTATACCTTGACTTGGTCGAGGTATGCCACAGCCTCGTTGAAGATAGGTGGAGATGCTGATTGATCGCATATTGGACGTTCCGCGGACACTTTGGCGTCTGAAGGGGAAGACATGTTCGTTGTGAGATGCTTGGTCGTAAATCACTTGGTTGGAGATGCTTGTTTATGGGATGCTTGCTTGTTGTCTGCTTTTGATATGCTTGAAGCTAGCGACGCTGATGCCTAAAAGTCGTGGATACTCGAATACGAGATGGAGGGCCGAATTGCGCCGTCCCAACAAGACCTTGGACATTCAAGTGGCATCAATTTCACATACTGGAGCCTTGACTGATAATGCTTCCCTTTACGTTGCTTTCCGCAGATCCAGCATTTATCGCAGAGCGACGTCTGCGGATGAGAACAAACAGCAGTCCTCCAAGGCCGATGATACCCAATGTGGACAACGCGCCGATCACGCCCGCAATGGCGTTCAACATAGCGGAGTGTGTGCGTCCGAACTTCGATGCATTGTCCCGTGCACTGTACGCCTGACAGAAGAGCGCGTCACTGCGACATGTACTGCACCACTGCTCCGTGGAATTTATGGCAAACTCCTTCATCTTCGACACAAAGTCGTTGTACGGAAGCGATTGCTCTTGACCGCCGAACAGCGGGTATGCTCTTGATGCTTCACCCTTGGTAGACCCATTGCGGAACATTAAGCGCACTCGCAGATCGTCTACGTTCGGAAAAGCAGTGACATCGCCACGCGTGAAGACCTCGAAAGCCATCGTCGAAGCGTAATGCGGGAGGCCACGGAAGTCCCCAGACACAGCCGACAAGTTGTTAAGTCCGAAGAATTCCAGGAATGTGTCGTAGCTGCCGGCCAACAAGGTGAACTTGAGCTTACCTTTGGTCGTGACAATCTGCTCCAGTTGTTCCAGTATGCCTCCAGCAAACCTCTGACCACCAATAGAGCGCGCCAAGTCGTCAGTACTATAAGCCACGTTGGATTCGCAATCGTCAGCCAGTGTCCGTAGCTGGCTGAGATCATTGCTTGAGACTGTGCTATTGTGGGTCGCGATGTGGATTGACGCCACATTGAGTAGATCGAAGATGTCGTACGCGTTTTCAAAACTGAGATCAGCTTGCCGATAGTCTTAGACAGAGCTGAGCTGATCCCAGAATGACTCGTAGAATGCTCTTGTCTCTTCAACACGCTGCTTAAAGTCTGTGCTTTCCTTGTTCTGTATTGTCGATATTGTGACGGACGGGCACTGTTCGTCTCCCTTCAACCAGATTATGTCAGGCGAGTTGTCGTTTTCGCCTTGGATGATCAGATACTGATAGTCACCCAAACGCCTAATGACACGCTCGTTGCTGTTCAAGGTCTGTGCGGCCAACGCCTGGTCAATGTTTTCCAATGGCGGGTACAGCCCTTGCAGGAAGGCTGTGGCTGTATTGAGCAGCACTGCCTGGTCAGGCGCGGAAGCATAGATCTGTGAGTTGACTATCTGGTCTTCAGAGATGTCAAGGATCCGCTTGGGCGAGGACGAAGTCAAGTAGATGTTGCGGTAGTCTTGTCCGACATCGTAATTCTGTTGGACTTCCAGATTGGTCAAGTTGTAGCCTTTGTAGTGCTTGGACATTCCTAGGGAAGTGAGTAGGCGGACGACAGGACTGCATGAAATACCTACGATCACCGTGACGCGAAAAGACAGTGACACCAAGCACTGTCTCAGCTTGGGTTGGAGCCAACAGGCCTAGTATAGCGATCAATGGCTTCGAGATCATAACGTTAATTGCGGGGACTAATCGTACGTTGTACGTGCGAGCGGCGGGGCGATGAACTTTATTCTTGAGAACCATGTAACCAAGCTGTATGCGTAGGGCCACCGCGCGTTTCCGCGGATGCCGCCGATATCCCGATCTCCCGATCTCCCGATCTTTGCTCACAAGCCCGTGATGCTCCTCATCCTGTCGACTCGTGGTTGGATGGGACGAATTCGTCGTTGTAAGGCCCCGCCTTCCAAGACCTTGGCGCAGCGGATACGCGAAGAGTGGGAGAACTGCCAGTTGCTCTTATCGTTCATAGCGATTGATAAGGCGCGCAAACAGCTTGTTGCGTGGAGAGGAAGACGCCTTGTGTGGTGGTCGTCTCCTAGCGTTGAGGACATGTCTTCGAGAGCTACATCAGCGCTTCTCTCTTAGTCCGTCACCGTGACTTCTTGACTTTCGTCTCCATACTGTCCTCCTCTCCAGAGAAGCCAACTCTCGCACAAAATGCCAACCTCACCAACGTCGCAAATCCCGTGACCACCAAGCTCCCCCAATCCTCCGCCCTCCACGTCTCCGGCAGGACCCTATGCTGCGCATTCATCGCGCCAAAGACCGCCGGGAAGTACGCAAAGTCCGTGATCAACAGTCCAATTTCGATAATATGCCAGATCTTTAGGTCAGACGTGTATCTCAGAAGGAACGCGGAGATGAAGCCAAAATTCAGCATATTGCCGCCGCGCTGCTTGAGGATCATGATGTGCCCGATGTCTGGCGTGTCGTTGAGGATGTGGGATGAGAGCACGGTACGGGGCGCGAAGAAGTCGAGATATGCGCCCCAAAGACAGATGATGGGGTCGAGCCATGTGAAGAATAGACGGTAGAATACGGGGATGCCACGTGCTGGGGGTGTAGATTGCGACATGATGCAAGTCTTGCGCCAAAATTTAGTAAAGCGTGATGTCTCGTTTCGTCTAAGTCGATAGTCAACAGAAAGTTGGGCGAAGATGTTGTAGATGAAGGAGGTGTGAGATGACTTCGACACGTGCGACAAGTCGGTGATGCACGGACCAGCTCCTCGCGTCGCGCTGACAGCGACTGCTGCATCACCACGACAAAAGGCAGCACACACTATTCATTGCCCAGCGGGCAATTGCCTTCTAAGAGTGGATTAGAGGCTGTGTAGACGTGCGACACCCAATACCGGCGTTCCCATATCGTTCGACGTCATGAGACTTCCTATCCAGAGGAGGCCTCAGGGAACGTGCGGTACAATGCATGTACATATTCAGATCTCATTGACTTCATACCAGAAAATTGCGCCTTCCTCTGATCTTTTTCCTCGACCTGTCATGATCTGTTGAATCGTGCTTCTCACGCCGAAGTCGAGCCCGGCGGCGTAGGCGAGCCCAGGTCCTTCGCCCTCAACTCATACGCATCCTTGCTCTTCAAGCCAGCATTTTTGCCCCTCCGCCACAGGAAGAACGCGCCAGCACCCAAAATCGCCAGGCCGCCGATGACGGCGCCGACAGCGATACCTGCCTTTGCACCAGTCGATAGCCCACCACTACCAGACGCTTGTTCTGGCGTTGACGACGCTGATAGATTGGTGTTGGAAGTAGTACTTCCAGACGAGCTGGTTGTCGGGGCGTTGAAATTGTCGGACGTGACGTTGAAACAGGGCACTTTAATAGAAAAATTGATGGTCTCAACGAAGGTCTGATCTAACGGTCAGTGGCGTCCGAATGAGCAAGACTCAACTTCAAGGGACTCACGATGTCAGCACATGCGAAGAACGACTGGTTGTTGCCATTGTTCTCGCCCTCGAACTCTGACCAGTACTCCAGCTGGATCGTGGCGTTGGTCCCAGCGGTGATGCCTTCGAGGCGGTCGATCGAGTAGCACTGGTGCCCAGGGTCAACATCTGTGATGTTATTCACGACTTGGTCATCAAAATCCGCCTGTGTCGTTGGATCTGTCTACTCATCAGATGGTGCTCCGATGCGGAGAGGGCTGACGTACTGTCTGACACTGCTAGACGGAAGGCAACGTGCCATGCTTCGTCGGCAATGCTCAGCGCAACCGCGCCTTGCGACAGTGGATAGATTGTTCGATTCGACGGACCAGCTGAGCTTCCACATGGTGCTGTGTTGTCGTGCTGCGAGTCCCACACTCGGTCCGGGGGCCAGAGGAAAGCTACCGGCCCCATACTTGATCCTTCTTCGCCCTCGCCATGCGTCTGCGCACAGCTCAACGCTGTCAAAGACGCAAGGATTGGTAGAAGTGTTGCGCGCATATCGACTAAGCCTAACGTCTTATGCTCGCTCGACGAACTGCGTCTTCCAGGGCACGGGAGGCGCTATATGAGCGGCCCCGACTGCCACTCGAACCCAGCACACCAGTCATGTGTGGCAAGCCCAGAATCAGATAACGGCATGGCAACCTCGTGTTCTAACCAATTCGCAACCTACGTCGCTCCGCCAAGAAGCCCAAGTATCGTTTCTCTTCGAATCAAACATCGCCAGCCGTTATCGCCCCACTCCCTCAGGCGCACTCTTACAAAGACAACACGGGAACCGCATCAAAGATCCAGTAGGAATGCAGACGGCAGCAAACCTTGCAGCTTCGCGTATTGCGAACCTTATCAGATCGCGCCAACGAGCCGTAGCGCCTGCGTTCAGCGAATCAGCGACCGCATCTCGACCACTTCAGGCTAGTCTTCACTGGGCGCGCATCTTATCAGATGATCAGAGAAAATCTGATAATTGGCAGGATCTCCGACTCTCGGCCGATTGGCATCAAGCCATCGTTGCGACGCCTTGGACGCCGGTTGTGCATGTGAACCTGCAGAAACTGTGTCAGTGTATTGCTGCCGCGGGAAAGGACGAATCGCGGTCCGGCACGAGGCTGGAGCGAACGCGGCGCGTGAGGGAGCTACAAAACCTGAACTGCCCATTTCTGAAGTGCTGCTTCATCTTCAACTTCAGTCTCTCCCCTTCAATCTGAGACTTACGCGACACTCGTTTCTCACACTTATCAAGTCTTTCGCTATGGTCGCTGCTCACTTACTCGTCGCCAGCGTTATTGCTGCTGCCAGTGCCACGCGTATAGGTGCGCGTGAAGACGCATACTTCACCTCTCTCCTAAAGCGCCAGGAGCCTGGTACACCCGCGTACAACTGCCACGACAACTGGTTTGTTCGCCTCAATCTCCATCACCAATCTCAGAGATGGCCTAACAATCGTCAGCGGCTCTGCCATCACTCTCTCCCGTGGTGCTGGTGCGTGCTTCACCTTCATACTAAAGAATGACCATCACTGACGCATTAGATCCCTGCACCAACCCCCTCTTCATCACCGACTACATCAACTGCCTCAAATGCTCGGGCCCAGACAACTACAACATCTGGCGCTACTACGGCGGCACGCTGAGTAGCGCGGGCGAGAAGTGCGGTCTAGATGCTGAGCCACTGGCAGGCAAACAGGACGATGTACCCGAAGCCGGAAGCACTGGAGCTGTGTCTTCTGCTGCTCCCTCGCAGACTTCTTCTGCTGCTCTGACATCTACCGTACCATCACCTGTAGCAACGGCGCCTGCGGCTTCGGCACCTGCGAGTGAATCTGCTGCGCCGGCGAGCAGCCAATCTGCAGCCACCACCGAAACACCGAGTGAGACTCCCGTCTTTTCTCCTGCCTCATCTTCTGCAGAAAATCCCGCTGTGATCACTTCGGCCATCTCCTCAACGCCGCTCCATCCTACCTCTATCATGAATGCGACGCTGAGCACTTCTTCAGGTGCTTCGTCGCCAACATCGTCGCATACCTTGAATACCACCGCTAGCTCCACTGCTGTAAGTACCCGTCCGCTCACTGTTGTCAAGATGGCCAACTGACCATAGTTCACTGACTAGACGCAGTCTGCTCCCGCTGAAGTCACCGCCAATGCTGCTGCTGGACTTGTTGTCAGGGATCTCGCTGGTATTTTCGGAGCTATCGTTGTTGGTGTGGTAATTGGTTTGTAGGGAGAGACTGGTTGTTGTTGAGAGTGTGCGGAGTGGTGGTAATAAGATGAATACTTTCTTGTACAGTACGGTTTTACGGAATGAATCGAGCTTTCGCGGAGTGCATTGGATGCTGCTCTGAAGTACCTGGCTCTTCTCGCTCGTTCATCTAATCATGCTGCTAGAGCGCATATAGAGCGCTTCTGTGCAGTAACAGCCGCATCCCAATTCTCAAGCCCAACCATAGATATGCAGGCGTCTCATGCCGTCTTCGATCTCCATCTCAGCGTCTCCATTAATGTACTTCCAAGTCGACTGCACAAGCTTCTTGCAAACTCCTCCATCCTCATCATGCATCAAAGTCATGACACTTTTGTTTTGAGCAGGCTCTGGCCCCATAACGACGGTCAAGCTCGCCATCGTCTTTTCCCTGCCCATCTTATTCCATTGCCAAAGCGGCCCCAGCGGACCGATCCTTTGAGCTCTTCGACTCGTCTGTTTGTTCGCCATCTATGACTTGCTGACCATTTCCCACTCTCGTCCTATTGACCAACGGCATCGCCGGGAGCGGCAACTGTAAAACTCTCTCCAGCCATCACAAGATGGCGCTCGACTGCATCATCCCGGGTGTCCATCGAATTTGCAGCCATAACGAGCGCCGAATCAGCCGCCTCCTGTTTCTCGATCAGCGCCATTGCCTTTCTAAAGTCCTCTTTCCTGTCCCGCCGCTTCTACGCTTCGTCATTCTTGACTCCATTGTTTGCCTGCGGTGCTTTCTTTTGTAACGGCCCTGAGGTCCGGATCGAGACTTGCCTGTATCATTGCCAGTACCAAGATCAGCGGGACTCAGCAGCCCCGCGTTCTCGGCCGTCATCCTGTGGTATACATCCCAGAACCATCGTAGTGCGGTACTATAAGGTACGTTATAAGGGGCAGTAAGATGGCGTGCTGTTGGTGCTGAGACACCTTGGTAAGGGATCAGCGACGTGTGGTACTGTGCGAGAGGCACTGATGCACGTCATCCGAGATGGGCCACTCTTCTGGAAACTTAGGCCCTTCGATGAGCCTGCGCGCATGGAGCCTGAACTCGACTCCAGCTGCGGTGATGAGGGAGACTTTACAGGCGCTCGAGGACTCGGAGAGTTGTCGTGCGTACCCAGAGCATTCATGCAAATTCCTCAATCACTTCATTGCTCGTCGAGAAGACTCACTGCGCTTGCGGCCCTTCAGATAGGGGCGGCCTGTTTGGCATCTTGTGGAAAGCCTTCATTGGAAAGTTGCGCGCATGTTCGTATAGGATGATTTGGAATGGCGGCTTCGCAGGAAGACTCGCGAAAGCTGACTTGGGTGTGGGCGCCGATAGCTTTCGTCCGGCCGCGTGTACGTCCATGATGGTGCGCGACTATGGGCTGAGGCGAACTCAGAGGGCGAGGGGAAAGGGAAGACAGTAAACATGAGCACGACGTGATGTGACGGAAAGCTTGAGCGCGCGGCGTAGCTCGCTCCACCTCGCATCCTTGCACGCACTCCCAAGGGCCCGGGGCTGAACGTAACCATAATCCATTACTCATACAATCGTAAACCTTCCCCCTTAAAACGTAGGCCTGGTCCTCTCCCCCTTCCAAAACCCCATAACCTCTCCTGTCTCGCCCACCCAATCCTTCACGCCGCCAAAAACCTGCTTGGCCATACCCTGATTCGTCGCACTCCTGGCCCTCCTCTTGCCACCAGTACCACCAGTATTACTACCACTGCCACTAGCAAACCCGCTCGGCCCCGTGCCAGACGAAATGTAGCTGCTGCCTTCGCCAGTGGCGTACTCGGAGCCCATGGATGGCAGCACGTTCTCGCCCGCGCTCAGCGAGACGAACAGCGCGAACGGCACAAGCCACACACAGAGGCCGAAGTAGGAGGCGATTTCGGTGAAGGAGGGGATATCGGGGCGGTCGTAGGGGTAGTTGGAGTATGAGTTTGGCGAGGTCGAGGGCGCGCTGAAGTGGCGGAACCAGAGGTAGTGGTTTGCGATTACGAGAGCTGTGTTTGGTCAGTATGCTGGTTGCGGCTGCATGGTTTGTTGCGGGAGGGAGCTGCGATGGGCACGTACCGCAGGATAGTAGGAAGAGAGGGTCGGTGAGCTTCACGATTGGGAAGCGGCGCAGGTTCTGCGCGTAGATGACATGGCTGGCAATGCTGAGCGCGCTGAGGCCGATTGGGAAGCCGTCGATGAGGAGAAGGAGGGTTTGGATGGCGATGACGCCGTAGATGAGACGGTTGAGCAATTTCTTCGCGAACACTGTGTGCTCCTCGACAAGTTCAGAGAGGTAGTACAGTCCAGATGCTGGTTTGAGCTGTCAGTGAAGCTCTACATGCGCAAGATGTATTCCAAGAGATATGGTAACGTACCTATCGCCAACGTCAAGAAGGCGAAGCCAAGGATGACACCGACGTATCCAAGGGCTGGTAATATCCACATGTTAGCTATGAGGTGTGCAGTCCGAGCATTTGACAGCTGCCAGGTACCTGTCGAGCGATGAGGTCAAAGGTGGCATTAAGCTCGGGATAAGTGGGACTCTTGTGATGGTGATTGGTGCGGCGATTGGCGCGGGGTTTAACCCACCTTTTTTTCGAGAGGTCGAAAGTTGATCCCGAAAGTCAACACCAAAACCAGGACAACACTTCGAGGACCCCAAAACTCAACACATAGCCTCGCGGGCGTCTCAAACCGCCACTGGTCCCACAAACACACCTCAAACCTCATATCGCCCACGTCCTACCTAAACGCAACCATGTCGCGCCCCGAAGACATACTGTCCGTCCCTCCTCCCTACCTCCGCACTTCACTAACCCTCCCAGACCACCCGACCTACACTACAACGATGTCGAATCCCGCAAATACACAACCTCCTCACGAATCCAGCGCATCCAAGCAGACATGACGCACCGCGCGCTCGACCTAATCGGGCTCACGCAACCCTCCATGATCCTCGACGTCGGCTGCGGCTCCTGCCTGTCCGGCGAAATCCTGTCCCAGACCGCAGACGAAGGCACACCCGCGGGTCCACACGTCTGGGTGGGCTTCGACATCAGCGCGTCAATGCTGGGCGTCGCGCTCGAAAAAGAAGTCGAAGGGGACCTGCTCCTCGCAGACGCAGGACAAGGCGTACCCTTCCGGCCGGGCACATTCGATGCCGCGATCAGTATCAGTGCGATTCAGTGGCTGTGTCAGGCGGAGACGAGCGAGGATGCGCCGACGGCTAGATTGTTTCGGTTTTTCAACCAGTTGTATGCGAGTTTGAAGCGCGGAGGACGGGCTTGCTTGCAGTTTTATCCCAAGAATGATGAGCAAAAGAAGATGGTGGCGCAGGCGGCGATCAAGGCTGGGTTTGGCGCGGGGTTGCTGGAGGATGATCCAGGGACGAAGAGTGCGAAGACGTATCTTGTGCTTACCGTTGGTGGTGGCAACCTCGACGGCGACATCACAGGTGTTGTGCGCGGTATGGAGGGAGTCGATGTCATGGAGACGCGACGAAAGGGCGGCTTTGAGAAACGAGGAGTGGACAAGAAGGGCAGCAAGGGCTGGATCTTGAAGAAAAAAGAGCAGCAGAAGGCGCAGGGCAAGGTTGTCAAGGCATCGTCCAAGTACACCGGTCGCAAGAGGAGGATCCAGTTCTAGACGAAAAGTGTTTACGATACCATGCATAGCGAGGCGTTTGGGGTGCGACATATCCGGAGGGTATAAGAATGTCAATTCAATCATGCAGCATGATATATACCAACTAGAAGTACAGCTCTATCCACACTCCGCTGAACTAGTTGTACAAGTGTAGAGCATCTAATCATCAAGCAAAACGTCATAGATAGTGTCACCTAAATCTATGCCTTCTCCATCTGGCCAAGGATGGCGCGGGTGAACTCGTTGGTGGTCGAGTTGCCGCCCATGTCGCGGGTGCGGACCTGGCTGGTAGTTGTTAGCATTCAATCGACTTTCCAGACATACGTTGACATACCCATCGGCGATGACCTTGTAGACGGACTGCGAGATGCGGTTGGCGTGGTCATCAAGACCAATGTGACGGAGCATCATGGCGGCGGACAGGATCAGAGCAGTGGGGTTGGCCTGGTCCTTGCCCTTGATGTCGAGACCGACGTGACGGCATCCAGGCTCGAAGAGGGCGACGTTGCGACCCATGTTGCATCCGGGGACGATACCAGGGCCACCGACAAGACCAGCACCAATGTTGGAGAGGATACCTCCGTACAGGTTGGGCATGACCATGACGTCAAACTGCTGAGGGCGCGAGACGCACTGCATGGAGGCGTTGTCGACAATCATGTCGTTGGTCTCGAGGGTAGGGTAGTCCTCGCCGACCCTCTTGACGGTGTTGCGGAAGAGGCCGTCGGCCAGCTTCATGATGTTGGCCTTGTGGATACAGGTGACCTTCTTGCGGTTGTTGGCGAGGGCGAAGGCGAAGGCGAACTTGGCGATGCGCTCAGACTTCTCGCGGGTGATGATCTTGAGCGACTCGACAACGCCGTTGACAGACTGGTGCTCAAGACCAGAGTACTCGCCCTCGGTGTTCTCACGGATGATGCAGAAGTCGATGTTCTTGTGGCGGGTCTCGTAACCGGGGATGTTCTTAAGGAGGACGATCGAGGCGTAGATGTCGAGTTCCTGGCGAAGAGCGACGTTGAACGAGCGGTGGCCGGAGCGCTCGACGGGGGTGTGCAGGATACCCTTGAGACCGAGCTTATTGCGCTTGAGCGAGGCGATGGACTCGCGGAGGAGCTCCTCGGAGTGGACGTTGCCGGAGTCGACACCAGAGACGTCGACCTGTTCCCACTCAATGGGAACGTTGTCCGCCTTGAAGATCTCCTTGACGGACTCGGAGACCTCAGCACCGATACCGTCACCGGGGATCAAGGTGACGGTGTACTTGCCGCCGAACTTGGTGGGCTTGAAGATGTCCTGACCGACGGTGGCGAAGGCTGCATACTGTTAGAGGTCGTGCTCGAGCGTATGGGGTACACGTGACGGCGGTTGTGTGCCATAACGGCGGCGACGTACATCGAGCAGCCATCGAAGGGCCAGCTGCGCGCTGGGCGCCCCGCAGAAGCGTCTGGCTATCGCGTTAGCATTGCATGCTCCTCCCGACCTCAATGGCTTCCGTGAGCGCATGTCCGTACCTGCGCAGTGCGTTGGGAGGTCCTGGACAACATGTTGTGCGGCGTTCAGCGGGTCGTGCTGGTGAGGGATATGAGGTCGTAGAGAAACAAGCTGCAGCTGCCGGCCGTCTGCGAAAAAAGCCCGTGCCCTTGCTCGGCGCACGCAGCCTTGCCGTATCCGTTATCCGCCGCTTAATCTGATCCATCCATCTCCGACATATTCTCGTGCCTTTCACTCTCCATGATATCTGATGCGTTTTGATGTTCGTTGATGATTGTGCTGTCAGCCACGTGCTGCTACCGTTCGTTCCTTTTCGATGCAAGGAGAAGCTGGACTTCCAGAGCCACGACCCCAGTAGATGTCGCTCTGGATGATTGACATGTGACAGGGCGCTCGAGCACGCAGCGTTATGCTCGAGCATGAAAGAGCTGGACAAGACAAGCTTGCATGCTCATCGATGCGAGACAAAGGTATTGACCACTATGAAGTTGGAGGTAGAAGTGCTGCGGCGGACGCCGACTGAAAGAGGCATTGTCTTGATACAACTTCAGATGATAGCTTCATTGGACTTTATCAGTGATTTGGCGGAGTGGTGAGAAAATGCAGCTGCGCATGTGAGTACTGTGTAGCCTCGATGCAGCGGCTTGTGTTGCTGATGGTGAGGAAAGCGCGCTGGGGGCAGGCGCGGCCTGCATTCACCTCACCACAGCGGAGCCCTTAGTCATGACTGTTGCCCCGTTTGCTTCTTCTTGTTGTCTCAAGCACCAAGTCTCCTTTCTCCCTATTTACAGCACATCCGCATTCGCGTGCGTCATCTGAGCTTCCTGCTCTCGACGACTGCCTCCTCATCGCACACGCCTTCTCGCACCAGTCTCCGTGGGCTGCAACCCATCCTGCTAGCAGAGTACTTAACATCGGCCGACTAGCACTGTCACATCACACATCCTCTACTACTACTACTACTACTACTACTACTACTACTACTACTACTACTACTACTACTACTACTACTACTACTACTACTACTACTACTACTACTTCTTGAGCTTTCATCGTCACGCCAGTCCAAACACTCTACACACAAGCCACAGGAGCATCAGCAGCCGCTTGCTGTGTCACAAGCATCAACGTAGTCTCCTGGGTCTTCACGCGCACACCTGTGGGCGACAGCTGCAGCCTGGGAATCCAGCCACCACTTACGCAGACAACTCGGCAGTAGCCCATCGACCTTTCCTGCCCAACACCATTATGAAGGTGGTTGAGAAAGGCACCGATCGTACGGCCTACGTGCACATGTATGTCAAAGGTCAGGTCAATCCTCTCAACGAGCACGGTCAGTATATAGACGCTCGTGATAGAGCTATCTGCTGCTATGTCGCCGTCGAAGAGGGACACGAAATCAAGATCGACGGTCGATTCACTGGAGTGGTACGTCACATGTCTCTCTTCAAAGCCTTGAGCTCACAATGAATCGTGTAGACCCTTACCGTCGCTTATGACTGCGTGATTGACGGAGTCTGTCGCAAGGCAAACTCCTATACTAGCAAGTCTGTTCAATTGCAGAAAAACAAGAAGCTCGACGTTGAGAGCTTTCTGTATCAGACGCCGGACGGTGTGATTGATACCCAAATGTCAGTTGTACCGTACGCAGGAACGACAAATTTGAACAAGGACGCTCCTGAGAGTATCGGTACTGTTGAAGTACGTGTGTACGTCATCCGCCAATTTGATACTGAGCATGTGATCGACGACGCATGCACGTACGACAACATCAAAGAAGACGCAGACTGCAGTGATTCAGTTGCCAACTTCAAAGACGTGCCGCCTCAATTCCAGATGGTCTTCGAGAAGAACTGTTCGACCCTTGATGTGGCCAAGGCCAAGCGTGAGAAGAAGAAGATCCACGCCAAGCGTCCAGGTACAGAGCCATGGGCAGCCTTCCGCTTCCACTATCGTACCAAGGGTAAGATCTCACTCCCGTTACGTTAAGCTAGACTAACGCATACTAGAGTCCATCAAGGCCAGCAAGATAGAGATGTCTTTGGATACTGCAGACAGGCCCCCTGCCAAGCAAGAAGCTCATGTTCTCGAGCTTGACTCAGTACCTCCGCTGATCATTGGTAACAAGCCAGCCGGCAAGAACGATGGCGATACTTCCGTACGAACTTCGTCACCGGCGCCCACAGACATGCCATCAACGCCTACTAAGGGCGGGAAGAAGGCTCAATTTGCTCAGGTGAGAGAGCGACTTCCCTCTGTGCGTTGCCCAACCGACTCAGTCTACGTCACTTCGATGTTTTGGTCCAAGTAAAGAACCTCTGGAGTCCGCAGCTGACTCTTATATTTAGCCCAAGGTTGTCGTCAAGAAGACACTTACCAAAGTTGATACAACCACCACCAACTCCACCTCCGATATGGCACCCTCTACCGACACTGAACCTACCACTGGCGTCGAAACATCTGTTATACCGAAGGATCTCCTGGAACACCTTCAGTCGACGCCTACCAAGGCTAAGTATGGTGCCGTGAGCACCGAAGACACTGCCATCACTAAGATGGATGGTAGTGACGAGTGGAGCTCTATCATATCCAAGAAAACGCCGAAGAAATTCGCGAAGAAGGCTACCGATGCTACCGATGCTACCGAAGAAGATCAGCAAAACTCTATTAAAGAAGTTGTCAAGAAGGTTGTCAAGAGGGGCAATGAGAAGGGAGATACCGAGCCAGCAGATGCAACTACCCCAACTGCATCCGTAGAGGTCTCCAGTACACCCACGGTGCCGCACCCCGCCGATATCCCCAGTGTTTTTGACGCCCCGGCCGCCGCTAACATCACGGCTGTTCAGGCGATCGTACTTCCCACTCCTAAGGACTCTATCAAGTACGGCGGCAAGAGCTTCACATCGCCTCTCAGGAAGCCAGTGGCGAATCCTACCCCAATCGACACGACTACCTCCACGGTCCTGCAAAAGCCCATCGTTCCGCCTGCACCTTCTACCCCCATGAAGCGCGCCCCGGGAGGTACCCTGACGCCACCGCCAGACATGAAGCGTATCAAGGCTGATACATTTCCGGTCCTTACACCCACTCAGCGTTACCGTACTGCGTCCGCCTCCCCGAGGCCTCGCACACTATCCATTGAGGCCCAAGTCGCTGCGCAGCGCAAGCTCGTTGAGGACGCGCGTAAGAAGCGGGCTGAGATGGCGAGGAAGAAAGCAGCCGTGGACGAGAGGCTTGCTCCGTACAAGCAGCGTATGGCTGAAGAGTTAGAGCGCTTGAGGCAAGAGATGGCTGAAGAGGAGGCTATGATGGCCGCTGAAGAAGAGGAGTACATGGCTAGCGAGGCGATGCTCGCAGAGTTCGAGAAAGGTAATGGCGGAATCTAGGCAGTGTTTGAGGGCTTACGATGATTCTAAGAGGGAACGATTGGCGTTCTGGTGCTCGGCAAATGAAGGCTGGAGGCAGTCGATAATCTTTCGGCTGCGTGGTGTATTTTGGCGGTAGGGAGTGTCGGCAGCTCTCGTTGTTTCCAACGTCAGTTGCAGGTATCCGAAAATGCACTCTTGCTTTCGGTATCGGGCTACCATGAATTGTCTATGTTCTTCAGTCGACCTGCCGTGTGATTTTTGGGTGGTAATAGCGCGGTGAGGCGGTCCGGTGATGTATCTACGATCGAGGATGTACAGCCAAATGGAAAATATCTAGAGTATCTGCTCGCCTTTTTCCGCTTCGCTCATGCACATGAACACATATAGCAACCTGGTTTGTTTGATTTATACTGACTAGGGTATTCAAGATTCCAACGCCAAACTGAGCGCCTCGCCGAAAGCAATTTCAAGGTGAGTGATTCAGATAACAGATGAGCGGAGGGTCCTACTGGCGACCTGTCGCGCCATAGGTGCCATCGCTGTTGACCCTCATGTTGGCCTTGATCCGCTCCAGCAGCTCAGCTGTGGTAGCGAGAGGCGAGGGGTGAAGGTTTCGCTGCGCCCAGCATTAGTACCTCAAATAGCTCGTCTCGTAGACTGGGCTGTCGTGACTTACATGGTTGAGCCAGGCAATGCACTGGTCGTGGGTCCACGTCTCCGGATCTGCCAATTGTGTCAGCGATCTGTCAATTCACCCTCGCCCGCCACAAATACTCTCTAAGAGTAACGTGACAAGTTTACACACCTCCAGTAGGATCGGCATTGGGGAACAGATCTTGTCCCCAGATGCTCCACGCAGCGACACCCGTGATGAGCGCGGCAAAGGCGAAGAAGGGACCCTGTCGATGTCAGCACTTGGGGTCCCGCATGACCAGTATACACACAATGTATATCAGGTTCCAGGACCAGAAGTCACCTACACGTTGGCTCGTTGCGCGATCGAGGGGCGTCGGCATGACGACGTTGAGATTCGACTACAAGTGCTCACAACTGAGGGGAACGGGCGCAGAGAACGAGCGCAGCCGCGAAGGTATAGGTGTACTCGCAAGCAGCACCTTTCTCGTCTCCCGAGGTGCTGTAGAGCTGCGGCCTAGCTGTAACACGCGCCACCGCCCTGCCTCGGGCCCCACATCCCTCCACACCACACCCATCACAGCCTAGACCGACACCGCCCCATAGCAGCCCGTGCCCGCCTAAGCGAGACCACAACGATTTGGGCGGGCTCCAGCGCTTTTGCGAACTTCCAGCGAAGCTCGACAATCCCACGTTTCGACCTCAACACCGCCAAAATGCCTGCCGAAGTTTCCGATATCAAGCAGTTCATCGAGATCTGCCGCCGCAAGGACGCCCAGTGTACGTGCCCGTCCCGCGCATCGCAGCAGTAGCAGTAGGAGAGGAAGAGGAGGAATGGTCAGGAATTGGGGTCAAACTCAGGGCCCTGGTTTCTGATCAGGGCTTTGATTCACAGCAGACGGCACTGCTGCGATGCGATTGCGACTTTTATTCGAGGGGCAAGGACTAACGAGTGACAGCCGCGCGCATCAAGAAGAACAAGAAGGTCAACAACATCAAGTTCAAGGTCCGCTGCTCGAGGAACGTCTACACCCTCGTCCTCAAGGACACCGACAAGGCCGAGAAGCTCAAGCAGTCGCTTCCCCCGGGTACGCTCTCCTCCTTATCCCACGCCCACATTCCCACCCTCACTCAGCATCGCGACCGATAGCATTGGCCATGAATCACGACTAATCATTCGAATAGGTCTTACCATCTCCGACGTCGGCAAGAAGAACCCCAAGGGCAGGCACGCGGCCGCATAAATGCACCACTAAACTGGTGTGTTGCTAGGACGATGACGGCGTAGGGCATGGCATTGAGGAGGGCGCATATGGTTACTCTTGCAATGGCATACGAATTCAACAGGGCCCCGAATGGGTGACCACTGGAATGATGAACGTCAAACCCACCAACTATCGTTTCGTGCATGGTGAAGTGGATGGTGAGGCGCATTGTGCAGGATCCTGTGACATTCGTGCTGGAGCGAAAGACAGCATTGCGCATGGCCAGATAGGCGTGCTGTGATACTCGACGGTACGATTTGCCGCAGGACTCGAGACACCTCCACGCTTCTAGTAGCCTTCGCCTGATCATCGTGCTAGTAATGCTCAGAAGCTGGGCCAACGTTACGATTACGGGAAAGACGTGATCGAATCGTGGCGGTCAGCACCTTGCACCTTCCCGACAGCGATGGAAGGAGCACCCACGACCACACAGATGCTCTTAAGCCTGTCAAAAACGTCTGCCACCTAACAAAGCCCCCCCCCCCCCCCCCACCTCAACATAATATCCCTCACTTGCGCAAGTTCCAAAATGGGACATCAATACAACAGAAGAGCTGCTTACGCAAATGCAACAACGGGCACCTCACACCACTTGCGTTTAGCAACGCTGAGCGTGATTCCTATCACTGTCGTGGTCTTTAGCAACTGACAAGCCCGCAATCATGACATTCGGGTCATGTCATGCCTCACGGTTCGTCTTCATGGTCCAAGTTTTGTCGTTTCCATTGCTCATAATGATACACTCAACTAGCAGTGGGCAAATCCTTAATCCCCTTCTTCACCCCCTCCTGCTTCACGGAGAACTTATACTGATCCTTTCGGTCCAGATACACAACCTTGGCACCCAACCCCGCCTTCTCCACTTCCTTCTTAAAGTCATCCAGCGGACTCAAAAACACATCATAGTCATCGTAATGGATCGGGATCGTCACATCAGGATCAATGAGATGCATCAACTCGACGCCCTGTTTCGCGTCCATGGTGACCATCAGCAACGGCACGCTTGGCCCTGGGATCGTAGTACCGCCCAAATGAATGAGCATGAGATCGATGTTCAGGCCTGCGTAGCGCTGCGGAATCTCCTTGAGTTCGTCGACCATCAGCGTGTCGCCGGTGATGTACACCCTGTAGCCGCTGGCGAACTCGTCGGCGTTGGCAGACGAGGGCGACGAGTAGCCAAGCTCGATCATCCAGCCGTTCGTCGGTGGGACGGCGCCGAGGAGCTCGTTGACTACGTTCAGAGGGCCCGGCGGAACGTGTTTGCCTGGCATACCCGTGATCTTGAGACTTGGTGTGCGCTTGTCTGTTTCCACTGAAGACGAGTGTACATCGACGATCAGACCCTCCCAGAAATCCAGCGCGTGCACGTTGGTAAATGAGTCCGCGCCTTTGGACGTCAGACAGCTGTAAGCGTGCGGCGTCGTCACGATCGGGATCTCGCGCGACAGCTTGTCTTCCACCAGCCGATCGAAGTGGTCCTCGTGGTAGTGGCTCAGCAGAATCAGATCAATGTGCGGTAAGTCCTCGATGTCGAGGGCCGGATTCGTGCGCCGCGTTGCGCTCACACCAGGACCCAGGTGCACGTGGTCGCCGGCGTGCAGGAAGTTCGGGTCTGTGAGGATGCGCAGGCCCTCCCATTCTAGGATCGTGGTTGCGGTGCCGACGAAGAAGAGCGAGGCGTTTGTTGACGCTGAGGATGCGTTGGACGGGTGTAGTTTTGTTTCTTTGGCGTCTGGGAGGGCTGCGGGGACGGAGGGTTGCTCTTTGAGGGGCGCGACACCGGCGCCGGGGGTCAGGCGGAGATGCTTCATGGTGTTGGGGTCCTGGTCAGGTATGTACTGATACTATTGGTATCTGGGAGGTATGCTATGCTTCAAGCTGGGGAAGTGGGCGTTGATGTCTCCTGGACTTCTGCACGTGCGTGGTAGTATGAGTTGTAGAGAGGCAGAAACGGACAGAAGACGAAGAACAGGAAGCGCAACTGCTGGACAAATAAAGGCATGTTCTGAGCCATATTGGCGATCAATGACGACAGCACGACGTGGTAATAATGATGCGGGAGAGGAGGTGTTGTGGAGTTGAACATGTACATGGCGAATATCAATGAATGTATGTCTTGCTTATACTTGCGCGCATGGCTATAGTTAGATGGTGGTGCAGAGGCTGTGCGGACTCCACGCGTACGATCACCGTCAGCCGGTCGGTGTTGATGAACGGGCTGTGGCGGTCGGTGTTGATGGACGAGGCTGTGGCTCCCCCGAGATCCGCACGCGCATGCACATGCCGCACGGAGGACCCCTGCCGGCTGTCTCGATTAGGAAGGGAGCTATGTGACACCTGGCGTTGAAGAAGTCGCGCCGAATAGTTACTTGGATAGAAGACTTGTCAAAGACAGTGAAGAGAGATGAAAGTGACCTAGGACCGGTACCTGACTGGTGACTGGACCCTGAGACGCTACCACCCGTCGCGTCGCCAACGGTCGCCTCGCCCATGTACACGACGCGCGACCCGTTCAACCTCCGCAGCAAAGCCTCGCGAGCAGCCCCGTCCGCCCTCTCGCTTCTCCAGACCGCCGCCACCCGCACCACCCAGGCCGTCGAGTCGTCGCAGAAAGCCCTCAGCACGCTTCGGGACGCGGACATGAACATCGAGTCTGCACAGCGTCGCTTCGAGGAGAATGTCTGGAACAAGGTCACCGGGAACGAGAAGGGCCTGCCAATGTACAAGGACAAGCCGACGGGCTACGGCTACGGCGCGGGCAGGGGGAAGCCGGCCTTTGTGAGGAGCAAGAAGGGCGCCGTCACCGCAGCGCTGGTCGTGCTGGGCCTGCTGTACTGGCTGTTCGTGCCGGGCGCCAACCAGACGCCGGCCGCGCGACTGAGCACCGGCTCGGGCTGGTTTGGCGGGAGCGCTGCCACCAAGAAAGACACAGTATGGGAGTCACGGCGGCAGGAGGTCAGGGATGCCTTCTTGCTGAGCTGGAATGCCTACGAGGAGCACGGTTGGGGCTACGACGAGTACCACCCGGTTGCAAAGACTGGTCGGTACATGGCAGAGCCCAACGGCATGGGCTGGATCATCGTCGACGCGCTCGACACCATGATGATCATGAACCTGACCAAGGAGCTAAAGCACGCCCGCGAATGGGTCTCCACCTCGCTCGACTACGACAAGGACCAGGACGTCAACACGTTCGAGACCACCATCCGCATGCTCGGCGGCCTGCTGTCTGCCCACTACCTGCAGGAGACGCTGCCGGGACTCAAGCCCGAGAACTCAAACGACGACGATCTGTTCCTTGAGAAAGCCACCGACCTCGCAGGCCATCTATTGGGCGCCTACGAATCGCCCTCTGGCGTCCCCTGGGCCAGCGTCCGTCTCAGCACCAGCAAAGGCGAGGCATCCCACGCCGACGGCGGCGCCTCATCGACAGCCGAAGCCACCTCGCTGCAGCTCGAGATGAAGTACCTCGCCTACCTAACCGGCGAAGCCGACTACTGGGAAAAGGCCGAGAAAGTGATGCAGGTCGTCGACGACAACGGCGCCAAAGACGGCCTCGTGCCCATCTTCATCTACGCCGACCGCGGCACTTTCCGCGGCAACGAAATCCGCCTCGGCTCGCGTGGAGACAGCTACTACGAGTATCTCATTAAGCAGTATCTACAGACGCAGAAGCAGGAACCTGTTTATCGCGATATGTGGGACGAGACACTGCGTGGTGTGAAAAAACACCTCCTCGCTTATACTAAGCATTCCCACCTCACGGTCCTTGCCGAGCGCCCCAGTGGTCTAGATGGCCATCTGCACCCTAAGATGGACCACCTCGTGTGCTTCATGCCCGGCACGATCGCGCTCGCGCAGACCGGCGGTTTGAGTGTGTCTGCGGCAAGCAAGCTGCCTACCTGGGGCAAAGAGCAGGAAGAAAACATGGTCCTTGCGAAAGAGCTGATGAAGACGTGCATGGGCATGTACCGCGCCACCGCTACCGGCTTGTCGGCTGAAATAACGCATTTCGAACTCGATGACGTGCCGAAGATGTACTCCACCTCCATACTCTCCTCCACGACCGACCTCGAAAAGGAGGTAGCGGAAGGCGAGGGCTGGAAACAAGATTTCATCATCAAGCCCGCGGACGCGCATAATCTGCAGAGACCCGAGACAGTCGAGAGTCTGTTCTATATGTGGCGCATCACGGGCGACGAGGTATATCGCGAGTGGGGCTGGGAGATGTTCAGCGCATTCAAGAACCACACACGCGTTGAGGATAGTGGTGGGTACACATCTGTCAACGACGTGACAAAGGTGCCGCCGCCTAGTAGGGATAACATGGAGAGTTTTTGGCTGGTAAGTCACGACTGCAGGGCGTCCCCTGATCTGTTTTTACGTCCTTCAATGTCACCACTTTTGACGCCAGCGTGGACCTGAAGTTTTATGGTGTTGCATGTTGCAAGGTATCGCAAGCTAACGCAAACAGGCCGAGACTCTAAAGTACTTCTATCTCCTCTTCGGCCCAGACGATGTCCTGCCGCTCGATCAGATCGTGCTGAACACCGAGGCGCATCCGTTCCCAAGATTTGATGCGAGTAAGAAGAGGTTTAAGACCGGGTGGGTCAGGATACCCAGGGATGAGAAGGGCGAACTGGTTCTCAAGAAGGAAGAGAGTAAAGCAGGCACCACCAGTGGTAAGTCAAGCGAGGCTAGCGGTATCCCGCACGTTGAATAGTTGCATAGCTGGATGAGTATGTTGCATTGCATTGTTGGCGCTTGGGAAAATGTTATAGGATGTGCATACGCTAGAATCCGAGGCATTGGCTGCTATGAAAACATGATCACGGCTTCTCATACGTTTTCCGATTTCACGCCGAGCTCATTGTGACTCTGCGGATACCTGATGCGCCCAATGGCGCTCTTCGTTTGCTTGTCATGTCAGCCTCAAGTGCAGTCCGACCCACATTCAGCACGAAAATGCTTTGCCTTCGTCACGGTCTGATGGTGTGTATCTTTGCATACCGTCAAGGAGTCTGAGAAAGTGCGGACTGGAGGTGACCTTGAGCACGTACTCGTGCCTGAGGACTGTCGGTCCTGGGCTGTAAGGTTGAAGGACAAAGTCTAAACTCGATGTGAAATGATAAGAAGAAAAGTTTTGGAATTGCGATCAAGTACCAGGAGCTGCTTGCTACAATCGCACTCCGCACTTGAGGGTTCTGGAATCGCTCGATAGGGAAAGTAGGCACGATCAAGGAGAAGATTCACATCACAACCGTGTGCAGCTCCGCAGGGAGCGCTTCATTTGTACACCCGTCGCAGTCCTCTGTTTCGCGGTATGTGACAAGAGGTGTTGAGAAGAGCCGCAATGTTCCAAAGCTTCACGAGGACTCCAGCTTCGTTTCCATGAAAGGGGTGAACGGCAAGGTGACCACTAGCAGTCGTGACGGGGATGTGTTATACAATGGAAGACTGTACTTGCCATAGAGGAGCAAATGCATGCTGGCGCAGACTGTTTCTCTGGAGTGAAGTCGGCTGCGGTGCCGCCCATTGACAGCTTGGGCAAGCAGCATGTAAAGACTTTGAAGCTCCGTCAGCCTGGGCTGGTGTACTGTAGGCCAGTTTTATAGTTGCAAATCTCTTCGAATCAGTCTCACCGCTCATTCCTTCGACCCATGACACCTCCAGGACGTGTGCGCAATCAGCTCGAGGCCATATGTAGACTTGCACACTTGTCCGTCCGATATGAGAAAGGCTCTCGCCTCATGGGCTTGCGACTCTGTAGACGTCCATTGTTTACTGTCGGATTCACGAACGCATAGAAACGAGCCGGCAGATATTACACCCTTACCTCATGGTACGCGCTCGATGTGTTGCAGTGAAGTGTGATGTTGTTGCACCATTTCGCTCGCATGGCCTGGGAAATGAACGGCGCGGTCGGCTGCGCGGTCTCCCCGCGGAACAACAGCACGCCCTACCAACACTGCCGTAACACAACTATACAAGCCCTACGTTAAGGCGTCGCACCTGCTCGGAAAGGAAGTTACTGAATCCGCGCACGCCTTTCGAGCCTCACAACATGTCAACGTACGACAAGTTGGGCAGCAACGATACAATGCGACGAACACGGCGTGGAGGGCCTGATGACTCGAGGCTTGATAAGATGTTACAAGAACGACCCGTTCCCAGCATCATCCAGTGCAATCCTCATTGAATCTGCCGTCAAACCCACAGATCACTCAGTCACCGCTCAAACCACCGATCTCCAACAACATGGAGCCTGTTCTGACCACCCCGCGCCTCAAGCTCACCCTCATCACGCACGCCGAACGAGGCAGCGAGGAATTGACCTGGCTGCACGAGCTACGCAGCGACAAACAGTCAACACTCTGGAGTATCCGGCCCCCAAGCACGACCCTCGAAGACACCGAGAAAGTAATAGGCGCCTTCCTGCCTTCCCTGCCAGCTGCATCCCCAACTCCCACCACGGACCCACCAGCACCCGCCTGCCAGCCCGCGAAACAAGACTACAAAATCGCCTACGGCGTCCACGAGAAGCTTCCAGATAACACAACCCGTTTCATCGGCCTAATCACCGTCATCTCCCTGCTCCCCTACCACCTCTCGCTGCCGCCTGATCTCGTCATCCCCAAAGCCCAGGAATCCAACACCCTCGTAACAGAGCTCGCGTACTCCTTCCTGCCCTATTCCTGGGGCCGGGGCTACGCAACCGAGTCGCTCTGCGCCGTGCTGGACGCCGTGCGATCGCCCGCGGATAGCTTGTTCTGGGCGCCGTGGGAGAAAGTTTGGATGCGTGTCATTGTGAACTGGAGGAATCCGGCGAGCTTGAACGTCATGCGGAAGCTTGAGAAAAAGGGTGTGGTTGAGAAGGGTGTCTTTGAGTGGAAGGGGGAGAAGATTTTTATTGGGGGTGAGTGGAGGACGGAGGATGATTTGTTTATCTTTGGGGCGTGGTTGAGAGAGTGATGCGGTGTTTGCGCTGCGGATGGAGGTGAGGTGTGTATCTGAGTCAGCGTCAGCTCGAGTGTTGAGTGGTTAGAGCAGTTCAATTGGTAATGGGAATGGCGAACGGATGTGCGGAGATCAGATGTGTGATAAACGCGAAGATTGTGGTATCTATGTAAAGAAGCCGTACACACTAACATACAACACGCGCCTCCAGCAGAAGTCTAAGTATGGAAAAGAATACGAGAGATTTACACAGCCTCCAACGCCAATGCTGCAAAGACAAGGCCGTAGCGGTCGTGAAGTCGTGGAAGGAAAAGAGGAACTAATGACATGCCAACGAGGGCATCGAAGCGAAGTCAAACGGCTCATAAGAAAGTTCATCCTTCATACATCCAATAGCAGCAGTTTGGCGACCAGTCTGTCGAAGAAAAAGCTCATGTCCTCATCGTCGAAAGCCTTCTGGCTTGCCTTGCCATGAAGGTAAGTCTCAACCTCAGGCTTGGCGACGGCCTCACGCACACTCTTCACAAACTGGTTGGCCTGCGCAGCTCTTCCACCAAGGCCATTCAGATCGCCGTTCCAATCGGGGCGGAGCCGCGTGTGGCACGCAGAGAAGCATGCCTTATAAGAGCCCAGCATAGACTCAATAGCGCTATCGTCAGCTTCTAAGCCTTCTCTTGGACTCGCTGGACGGTCCTCATCGTGTGCATGGTGGTAGGGAAGTTTCGCGGCGTGGTAATGGATCGATTCGACCGTCATTAGAACGACGGTGAGCGTGGCCAGGGCGAGAGGCCAGTGCTCACCATTGCGGCTAGACAGAATTCTGTCGAGGGCTGACAGCACCTCCTTCATGAGTTTATCGGCCAAGAGAGGCATGACACGGCCGAACTGTGAGCGGATGAGACACGGCGATGGCCGGTAATGGTCTGCTAGTCCCAGTGTTGAGCGCACAAGCTGCTTCAGAGAATCACTCTCTGACTGCTTAGGTAGAGTGATATCGCCGCCAACATGAACAAGCACAAGCAACTTCAATGCTTGCAAGAGCACGCGTGCTGACTCAGATTCCTGTGGTAGAGACCGAAAGAACACGTAGATCTTGTGGAGAATTCGGAGAGGTGAGCAATACGGTGGGAAAGCCTTGAACTCTGACATGACGAGATGCTTCAGGTGATCGTCAAGGTTCTGCGCAAGGCTGGCGGTTGTGGAGTCGGTGAGAATAGCTGGGAGAACGGGCTGTGTGTGAGTCGCAGGTACACTTGACGAAGGCGGCCATGCATAGACCAGGTGCTCGTGTACCGCCGGCTGGTTGCTGCCTGTTTCAACTGGGTGAACGTCGAGGTACATTGGCAATCCAAAGCCGAAATGCAGTGGAATCCTGTATGTGATGTCGGTGGATATCTTGACTTCAAGATCTTGCATGCATGACTGGATTGTCCTCTGCGTCGGATGCCAGCCATGCTCATTTGACAAGAAAGCCCTCGAAAAGTTCACAAGCGCGTGGTTCCGGCACGGATGGTTGACCAAATCACTTTTGTAGTGCTTGAGACAAGCCTTGCAAGGTGTGCCAGAGTCACACTTCTCTTTACGCTTCCTGCAGTTCGAGCACGAGCCAATGATACGCATGAGAGCCGCCTCCTTTCGCTGTGTGGGATCGAGAGCCTTTTTGCGGCCTTTGGCAAGTCTTGTCTGGGGTCCATCTGGAGTGGTGGAGGCCGCCATGCGGCCGGACAAATTGTCCATTTGCATAGTGACAAAGCCAAACGATTGTGAAGATGTCGGCGACGGTGATGTTCGGATCTTGCGGTGCTCAGTGCGTGAGCTGCTTCGTGATAGCGAGCTTCTCTGCGGTCGGCGTTGTATCGGTGAAGTAGACAGCATGGGCGGTGCGAAGCGAGAGCGTGTTGCGCCGGAACCGCGGCTGCTGCTGGGCTGTGGAATGGTGATTGCTCTCGTCCGATGATCGACCGAGTATCGCAATGGGTCGTAGGAATCGAAAGACCCGTTTGTGCTCTGAGTTTGGGCTCGTATGATTGGGATGGGGGCTGTCGAGGTCGAGGTACTGTTCTCATCGCTTTCGGCAATCGACTCGCCGACAAATGACGGCTCGGCCCATGTGCCTGTGTTGCTAGTGAGAATCTGAGATGCGACCATGTCGCGGCTGCTAAAAGCTTGGTACGAGCTTGCTAAGTGGGGATTGAAGACTTGGCCAGCTGTCGTGACTAGAGAGCTTGTCGAATCGATGATCCTCTCGCGAGTAGTATCTATGAGCGGCGACTCGGTAGCTTCTCTCAGAGGCGAGAGGAAGTTGTCACAAGCTCCAAAGGATCCGAAGTATCGGCCGTCATCTCGACCTACTAGTGGAGATGTGGCAGTGGAAGACACCGTTGGTGAAGTGCCATAGAACTGGCCGTATGACGCGAATTCTCCAACGATCGATGGCGGTGCCGAGACATTGAAATCATAAGATGATGGCCCGTCGTAATTGGACGGAGGTGCCGATATGATATAGGGCGACTCGGTGCCAGACACTTCAGTCCCAAGATAGCCCAGATGGGTGTTGCCTCGATTGGTGGATTCATTGCTGTAGGAGTTCTCGTCCCACAGGACGAAGTCCTGCCATTCCTCGAGTGGTGTTCCTGTGTAGTTGTATGACATGATCCTGGCGGTCTTCGAGCTGCTTCGGGATATCAGAACAGGCGTGCGCGAGCTCAGTTGAGTCGTGTGATCGGTCTACCCTCGTGAAGAGGGATCATGGAGTGACAAAATTGCTTTATTGAAGTAGTTGGTGGCCAGACAGAGAAATGGTTGTTGTCAGGCAGCGATGGCAAAAGTGCGTGCGACGGACTGCGTTGTTATAACCATCTCCCGTGTAGCCATCTGCATGCTGTGAGCAGTGTGCGGCTGACAAGGACCTGTCTGCCTTACTAGTATGGCTGCAGGACTCGCCAGGACTCATGAACGAGTAGGCTCGCGCACCGTTATCACGTTGCCGGCCGTGACTGGTCAATTAGTGTACTGTCAGAGTAAAGAAAAGTTCGGCTGGAAAACATTTGTGTCGGAAACAACGATGAACAAGGGCGTCAAGCTCGTCAAGGTGGTCACGCACCAAGGCGCTGCGGCCGGTCAGCCAAAACGGACAAGCTAGTGCTCACCTGGTATGCGGGTACACTTCCCCGCTACGACACGCTGTCAAATCAAAAGCTAAGGCTCGCAGTGGATGTGCAACAAGTGCCGACGAGGGATTTAGTGTGATGGATGAGGCAGGCTTCTGGAAGACTGCGCCTTGCGGGATGGAAGCTGTGGCACTGCGCGCATAAAGCACCCACATGTGACATACCCCTGCAGCTGTGTCGTACGAACGCCCGTTGTCGTTGCCGTCGATGCGCGATGACGATAATCGATATGCAATGGTCACTGGAGAGGTTGTGTCAATTGAAGGTGTTGTGGCAGGCGTCGGTGCAGAGGAAAGGGCAATCATCTCCAGATGCCTCCTGGGCATCAGGGTTCTTTCCTAAGCCTTCAATTTCCGACAGCCGTATAGACGCGATGACTCCCTCTCAAAGCCGGCTTTCACGCCCACCACTGAACATGTTCGTCCTCCAGATCGCACTTGCGATAATACTGCCTCATCCTAATGGATGGAAGAATGTTCCCTCAGCCACTCGCACGTCCCGCTCACGCAATTGCGCCGACGGCTCCTGTGATCTCAACTCAAATCCGCGTCAAGTGCCCTTGCCCTTCCCCACGAACGCGATACTGGTATCCAACCGGACAGCTCTTGGTATTCGCACGTGCAAAGACGTGAGTGGTCGATCTCGTTGATGCAAGCAAATATTCCCGGCGCCCTGCGACAAGGCTGAGCAGCGCACGCTAACCCGCCATGACAACCTTCGCGAAGCACGCCTTGTGGAGTGCCTCGCAGCGGAGCAACGATGCCGCAACCGAGGAATACCTCAAAGACCAACGTCAGGTCATCTCTAAGCCCTGCGATAGGCAGCGTTCTGCATCCTGCAACTAGCGAGCCTCACTCTCTGAAGCGGCTTGTACTTATTCGTCCATGCGGCTCTGCGAAGCAAGATATACGAGAAGCATTGCGCGAATTTCCGTTACACGTCACGAAGAAGATCAATCCACGAGCAGATCTCGAGTCAGCCGAGCGCCCGTCCCGGGGAAGTCTGGGTCTCACATGGTCAGAGAAAAACCTAGGAGGCATGTGACATCATCTCCATCGACATGCAAAGCCACACATCTACACCAAAACCTCGGGAGACTTCCATAGAGATCAACGGAAAGCGTTCTGCGCAAGCTTGTATCTCAACAATTTACCGTCAAGCGGAGTCAAGTGCAACAATCTGATGTTAGATCCGCACGTGCTCCAAACGACCAACGCACGGATTCTTAAGATCCAGTCAACACTTTGGCAGCATCTTTGGAAGTATTGATTCAGCCGTGGTATGAACAATAGAAGGAACATTCGACACCTCTGCAACGTTGGCAAAGAAGATTGCCACAGCGGTACCGACGTGTAGGCTGCGCTCAGCTCCGCTCAAAGAACTTCGAAATCGAGGCCAAGATCCAGCCATCTCTGCTTTCGAGAGTATCTCGTTAGACACATGCTGACATAATCGATCACAATGTAGGACATGATGATCATGATAGAGTATACAAGGCCGGACTATGCAATGTCGGACCTTGGCCCTAGGAGATTTTGGGTAGCTAAACAAAAGCTGGCACCTCGCAGAAGAGGCTCGGAGAAGAGGAGGCCTTCAGAAGCTGCGTAGGCTCGTATTGGACCCGCAATAGCATCTTTGGCGACCACAACCATTTCGCTGCCACTGCCGGCCTGCTCCGCAACATGAGAGACTGAAACATGACTTCCCTACCCATACGCGGATATTGGGAAGTTCCTGATCAACATCGACTTTTTCGAAAACAACGATGTACTCGTGCGTGTACAAACGCGACTACACGTCCAAAGCCACTCTGAAATTCTACAATATCGCGAACTCGTAGAATGACACACAGTCAGATGGAATAACTCGCTTATCCTATCAGACTGCCAGGGCCCTGGCCCTCTTATGTCTGACAACATCAAGACCTGCGTTCATCGTCAAAACAATCTTGCAGTATCGAAGATATATCACGGGACTGGAATTGTACCACGAGCCCACTGAGCAAAAGCTGTCAGCCGATGACAACTAGCATGTTTCAGTCCATGCTTTGTGGAACTCAATGCTTAGCGCTTATTTTTACACGACCACTAGAGCAACTAACTGCAGCTTACATTCCTGCACAATCGTATCAGAAACGATACAGAACTTCTTAAGATCTTCCACCTTCGTAGACTAACACTGACTGCTGTTCTCGGTCCTCCTTCGCCGATGACCTCTTGAAGTCGTCAGCAATTTCGATCAACCCGGCCTTCTGTTTCGGTGGAGTCATGTATACTGAGACTCTGTATTCAGGCGCATGATCAGGCGTCCAAGTCACCCGAAGCTAGTGTATAGTGCTCACGAAGCCTAGCGCTTTCCTCTTCAATTGTCGTTGGTAAGACGAGCTGCACTCCGAGTATCGCGCAAACCATTTACACCAGCCAAAATCGTCTCATATACAACTACAGGTATGGCGTACGAGCGCATTTCTAGATACAAAGCCCACTTTGACACACAGCAAGATCTTCGCCCAATACTAACGTCCCTCAACAGTGACAACTCATGGCTTTTGTCCTTACCTCGACCAGTATCCGAGCGCAAAGCCTCAAGCAAAGCGTACTTCCACCTGGTCCACGATCCCTGGCTTAATGGGCCAGAAGTCCAGGTGTCGCCGTGGTTAATCTATCTTTCGCTCTCTTCGACGCCTGCAGTCACCGATGGAGCGGGCGTAGATCGCCTTGTACGTAAGATCGAAGGCGCAGCAGCAGACGCTGGCTTCATTTCGAAGGTCAAGGAAGCAGTATCAGAAGACAGAGCAGCGATCGACGCAATAGTTATCAACTTCCACTACGGCGACCATCTCCACGCACCGACGCTCCTGACCTTCGACCCTCAAATTCCGATATTCACGACCTCGGACGGCGCCCCAATCATCTCCAAACTGAACCATTTTGCAAACATAACGACATATCCCGATCTCTCGCCTAACTTCCTAGGTGATTGGAGCGCATACGTCACCATCCCGGGTCTGCCACCATACCTAACCCTCTTCCGCATCAAAGGCCACCACGAGCTCAACTTCCTCACCGCACTACTATGGCAAAGTGCGCCTAAGACATGGGAAGCAATTTTACACTCGCCCCACGGCCTCCACACCAACACGCCAGCACTGCAGTCGCTCCTTGCACACGGTGGACCGCGGTTTTCCACTCTCGCACTTCTGCATGGGCTGAAGGAGAGCTGGACATGGGGTTGGCAGACGACATTTGGGGCTAAGACGGGTTTGGAATTGTTCAGACTGAGTGGGGCGAGGTATTGGGTCAGTACGCATAACGATCGACTGGGATATGGTGGACTGGTGTGGTGGCTTGTGACGGATGTTTTTAGGACGGTGGAGTGGGCTTTGGGGCAGGAGAAGACGACGAGCGAGGGAGTGGAGGGTGTTGGGATGAAGGAGGCTAGGGTTCATGAGGTGGGAAATGGTGGGGTTATTGTGCTAGAGTAGATGTACTCCATCGTCGATGCTCAAGAGTAGTGAGCTATGGTGCGTCGACGTACTGCTATGGATTCGTTACCTCAGGACGTATCTTTCACCTCTCTCGATCTATATGAGGACACCGCTCTTGGAAAGAAATGGCGAGCCCTTCCATGAAATTGGTAAGATATACAGACGCTTCAAGTTTGTGTGTTCCTCCTCCAGCGCCTGAGTCTCGGCGACTTCTCCCCTTCGCCCAAATCCACCGATCCCAATCTTATCTCATCTCTTGCATCCGTATACATCCTAACCTTCACCGCCTTAGCCTGCTTCTTCTTCGCACCAAGCCCATCACTTGCGGCAAACCTCTCCCGGGTCTCCTTATCCAGCCCATGGAACAAGGCAGCAAGCGCGCTGCTCTTCCACAGTTGGGTCCCTGAGCTGCGCGTCAGCCCCATGGCGGCAAGCACGAACACCAGACACGCGACCACCACCGCAATGGGCAGGACTGCAAAGCCCCATCTGACATGGACGTACGACTCCGTAGTTATCGAAGTGCCGTTAGTGGGCACCGCGCCCATGAATCCCCGGAAAGCGGTCGTCATAGAAATAGCCAGGTCACTCATCAGCATATCGATGCCACGCGGGTACTCGTAGTAGTTCCAGTAGAACGCTGTGACGATGTCGGTGTCGAAGAAGGTTTCGCCAGATGATATGCCGACGGTGAGATTCACAACAACAGCCCGATCCGCATCGGTGATGCTGCGCTCGAAGGCGGTTGTCGTCCGGGTGGCGGAGCCGTTGGTGAAGATGGCGCTGAACCAGCCACGGATACTGAGCAGGGCGCCCATGCTCATCAAATATGGTTCCTCGGATTCGCCTTTGATGTAGACACCGTAGTCCGTATCTGAGGTGGGAGAGCTCATGTCGAGGACGGTGTGGTTAGTAACAGAATGCGTGATGTTCTCCACCAGTGTGCCGTTGGCGACTGATGAAGACAGAGTGTTGACACAGGCCTGGAGGCTACATTGCTTTGCCCAGGGATTGAGTGCATCTGCAACACCAAAACTTTCAGTGCCCATGAAGATGATGCGGATCATACTTGAATGGGGCATATCACCATACGCCGACGGAATGAAGGAGGTCATGCTGAACACATCCGAACTGGTGTTGAGATGTGCGCCTTGTGGGACTTGCCAGCCGCACTCAGACATATTTGGAGATGCACCCAGCTCGGGTGGGCAGTAGCGTGTCATGAGTGAGCTGATGTCGGTACATTCCTCACATACCGCTAACGTCTCGAAAGGCTCCCAGATGCAGTTGCCGCTCTGGCATGTATACTGCAAAGATGCAGCAGGTTTGTTGCTTTCAGCGAACAAGCCGTTGTAAACAGCCGCCTTCAGAGGCAGAATGGGAACGTAGCCCGCTTCAAGATGTCAGCATGTATCTACGAGAGGCATTCGGCATGACCTACTCGAGCTTGTGTTGCCAAGTAGCGCGCCCTGATAGTTCAGAGCCCTTGGCAAAGTCGCGCCTTCAGTGCTCTCGACGTGACGGACTTTGTAGGTCGCAATCTGCTGCGCAAAGGGACCAAGAGCAAGACCGATCACAGCTATGGTAGCTCCGAATGTGCCGAGATATCTAAGTAGCACAGGAAAGCGTCAGCACATGGACATCGTGTAAGCATGAGGTAGCTTACCCGCCCCTCGCAGTCAGGAGCAGCTTCATCGAACCCCATGAGCCGCGACTGGCGTCATCGAAGCTTTCAATATCTGACAGTGGCGCAGTCGACTTCTTGAAGCGTATCCATTTTGCCTGCGAAATGCCACTTGAGAGGCACACGGAGATGGTAGCGTTGGCGAAGGTTGCCAGCAAAGCGATAAGAGCGTTGAGCGTTATGTCGTGAGGCCAATCTGGAAGCGCTTGTCCGTTGTAATGAGCTACGACACCTATGATAGCTGCCACAGCCCCAAGCGCAACCATAAGAGCTAGGATCTCAAAAGTCCATGTCTCGTGAGATGATAACACCGTCTTCCTCCCAGCCTTGCTCTTGCCACCAGAACGTAAGCTAGACGACTCCGAGGTTACAGCGGTGGTATTGGTAGAAGAGCTCCATGTAGGAGTATGCTTGGTGATTCGAGACTCAATGGTATCGCGCGGACTCGTGCCATCGAAGGCAGGGATTGAAGGCGCATCACTTGGATTGAATGCGAAGTCATGGAATTCCTGGTATTCTTGACGAGGAGGCGAGAAAGAACTGTATTCCTCGTTGATTGGCTCCACCTCTACCGTATGCTGTAGCTTCAGCGGCTGATACGACATCGTGAGGTCGGAAAGAACAATGGGCTTCACTTGAAAAGAACGTGCAGAGATAGAGGGTCAGACTTTATGACCGCCTATGCAGAGGTGGGGTTCCGTGCACCTGCTTCATTAGAGCCGCGAATGTATTCGATAAGGCAGGCAATGTAAGCTTATGCCGCAATGCTCATATTCAATGGATGTAGTTGGTCTTTACCGCGACGATCCTACTTACGATGGTGTTGCAATAACGGCTGTGATTCGACGAGTGCGCCGCGCAGCTAACCCATCTCTTACGACATTGGATACAACACCGAGAATACAAATAAACTTGCAGATAAGATATCTGGGCATACAGCTTGGCCCCCAAAAGTAAGTTGGCCACCCACGTTGACGAATGAGCGGAGCACCTTGCGCAAGAATGAGTGTAACCGGTAGAAGAGCAAAGGTTCGAGAACGTAGGATGGCTGCCGTCTGCTGCAGCATCAGCCTCGAGCAGCTGTCCATTTGCTGCGATCGGCTAAAAAGAGGATTGTTTCGAGGCAATGGTGCCCCGCACTTTCCTCCATTCGACGTCCATCTTGGCACGCTTACGATGATTAGGCTGCAGTGACAAGCAAGCTTGAGTGCGCGGACGTCTCCTACTATAAAGTTGACAACCAGGCTCATTGTGGTGTCGTCGAATGTTGGAGTGGTAGATTTGAGAGAAAGAACGTCAAATTGGTCCTGAGGAAGCTGCCCTTGTAACAAAGACTAAGCCCGGTCGAGTAACACACACTAAGCGTGTGCGGTAAGGCAAGTACTATGGCGCACATATAAGGTACTGAGGGCGAAGGGCCACAAGTCAATCGTTCGGCCTGCTGTAGCTGAGATTTTCGCCAGAGGACTTTAGCTCACCTTTGCATCGCCGGCGTACCGCGGAGCATACAAAATTGTTTAAAGTGCAGCTATTGACATATGTACAAGTCCACAAAGGTCGAGCTTCCCTTCTATTCATATTTGAGCTCGTCATTCGACCAATACAAGCAGTGCGCTATACAGGCCGCTCTCACGAGTCCGCTTGCCATTGCGTCTCCATACTGACGTAGGATCGCAATCCTTTCTCCTCTCACGATTCTCTCTCCTCTCATGTGTTAAGAGTGGAATCGGCCAAACGCCAACACAGCCCATGTCCATTTCTACCTTGGCAAGCTCATGCAAAACCCAGAGAGGTTCGTGCGACTTTTAGCAAGCATATCTCAAAGCAGTCACTGTCATCAGTCAAGCGAAGTATACAAAGCAAGACGCCAGCAGCGAGCAGCAACGCGGTCACTGGGACCGTTTGCTTGTTTAAGATTGCGCTCGAAGGAGCCGAGACATTCCAGCGATACTGCGTCCGCCGCTGGTCGCGCGAACAAACCAATTACTGGCACGTCTTAATAATAACTGCAAGCACACTACGCGTTGATTGTGGAGATGTTCCTGCTTACAGCTATGTTGATGCTCCTGAAACACAGCTAAGTGTACATGAAGTGAACCAATGCATCCCTTTCTTTGACACAGTAGTGAGCGTCATAGAGCGCCAAGTTACATATTGTTGAAGAGCGAACTGTCGCTCGTCTTTTGAGTGCTTCCGGAAACGCTACCCTAACAGGAGCCACCCATGTTTTTCCATTTGATGTCACTCTCATGCTCCAGATAACTCCATATTGAAACACTGGCACAGCCTCTCGTCACACTGTCATGTAGCAATCGATGCCGAGCTGAAGGGCGTCCCGCAGTGGAACCCACAGCCAGCTGAGAGGCTTACGAATCCGATAAGTGACTGTGTTCTTAGCTCGAAAGAGCGAGAGGTTCCGTAGCGATTCGTTTCAAACGCCGAGTAAGCCACAAAGCTCCAAATTCAGCGAATAGTGCGCTGAGAAGATAGCCAATCATCTCCTTGAGAATCGTTGCGATCCACCATCCTCGTAACCTTGAGTGATGGCTTGTCCAAAGAAGTGGCGTAAATATGCAAGTCGCTTATAGTCGCTAGTGAATGCGGTTCGTATATCTTCGTAATAGTCTTGTAGAGAGATCTGCGTTGTACATGGTTCTGCAAAATTATTAGCGAGCGCACTGTGTGGTCAGAAGGAACAGCCGTCGACATACCGCAGATTATGTTACCAGACGACTCCGGACTGCTTAGTCCATGTAGAAGTCGCCCTTGAGAATCCGCTCCTGCATGGCATCAGGCTGCTTGGGTTGCTTCGGCATCTCCCGGACGGGAGGTTCCATGATTGCAACGCTCTTCGCACGTTGATGAGTTGGAACGTTCATCATTGGGGGAGGGCCCGAGATGGAGCCGCGCTCGGCACGGGAGCGGAGGTTCTCCGCGAAGTTGTAGCCTTCGCCTGCGGACGACCATGTCAGCGAGTGATCATACTCGGGATAGTCTTCGACATTTTCTGCGATTGTGGGCCAAATAGAAGATATGGATATAGAACGCCTCGAGGAACGACCAGGAGGTGAAGAAGAGTGCAGGAAGGGTGCTGAAGTGGGCAGAGAATTCGACAATGAAGACAGACCTCGTCCTCGACCACCAGTCGGGGGAGAGGCTTTATGGGTGGAAGGTCTACCATTTGGGTTTCCAACACTACCGCTGCCCTGCCTGACATCCCGCATTGCTCGTGCACCAAAACTCAGTCGTCGCGCGAAGGGTGTGGCCGGGTTGCTGCCAGGGGCAGACGCTGTTGGGGCGTAGTCGTCCTCGAAGGGGCTCTCGTCTACTGAGCCTGAATTGACACTAGAGAGGCTCTCGGTTCGTGTGCGGGGGTTGCTAAGGAAAGGCGATGTCTGACCCGGTGATGCCGACAGGCCAATAGTTGTGAGGGAGAGCCGCCGTTGCTGTGCGTTGACGGCTGCTGTGGTTATAGGGCCCGACATTCCAGAGCGGACCTGCTGTCCAGAGTAGCCGCCTGGTCGGCCGAACAGGTCTTGGAACGTCTGTCCGGTGATCGAAGCGCGTCGGCGGTCTGTAGGGCCTGGCGATGGGTGTGGTGGAGAGTTGCTGCCAGAAGACATGATGTCGGCGGGAGGTTCGGAAATTTGTTGGCAATGCTGAGTGCTCTTCGTTTTGGGTGTGTTGGCGCTGGAATCAATCGTATGGGCTTAGTAGATTGTGTGGTTGACGTGTATGTCAGGAGAAGCAGGGGAGGGCGAGAAGGTGGTAGATATCGGCGCTCGGGCCCAGGGTCCTCGCACGGACAACAAGTGCAGTACGTCAGCGGGGTGGGATGGCGTGATAAGCGAGCGCCGTCTCGGGGGAAGGGTCAATAACTACAGCGTGGTGTGACAGGTGACTGATTGTGGAAAATAAGGAGGTGCGTAGAGACTGAAGCAAGGACGAGAGATGGATGGGGTCGTAATATAACAGCCGCAGTGGTGGGTAGAGAAGTCGTGACGGGGGATCAACTGGAAATGGCACTAGCCACGTTACTGGTAAAGCGTGCTTTCCCCGCAATCCGACCTGGAAGGAACAAAGCGCCCCATGTGGATAGCATCGTCGTCGTAGGCGAATCAGACGTCTGTCAGCCCAAGACCAGCCGCCGCTCCCCGCGCGACGGGCAGCTCGACCAACCTTCCTGTGCCAGCTTGACGCACCATGATCATCGTGGAGCCCTCCGTCTATGCTCAAGCCTTGGTGCTAACCGCTTGGATGCATATTTGATGCCTCGCGTACCCACCCATATGCAAGTCGACCAGGGTGCTTGGGTGCACAAGACAGTTATGATTGTGAATGCCTTATCCGTTATCACATCGTGTTCAGGAGATATCTGTGCTCTTGCTGTTTGAGGGCGAAACGAGCGTGCTGCATGCATGTGGCCAATGAAGCCTAGAAAGCTGTCATTACATCTCTGTGACATGATCCCTGAAGGCCGCGGATCTGTTTCATTCAGGTAACGACACTGCGGGGCTGACTAACAGCAAGTGCAAGATGCTCGTCAAGGGAGTAGAAGATAAGCGACCCGTTCCAGTCAGGTCTGGGGCACTTGGATGCAGGTCTGGATGCGCAGAACACCGGACTGTTGGCCTCACCGCTGGAATGAAGAGCACCTGGACAGACTTGTGTGTGAAGGGTTCCGAGCCTCGTTGATCGACTCTCTCGTGGAGCAAAAGGCACATTGCATCGCGCAATGAGCGGCAACTGCAGCCGGCCATTTATACAGATAAATGACCGAGTTGTTGTACGACGTATGACAGCATCCATTTTGATTGGCTCCATAGAAGTTCAGTACAGGCAGATGATCGGCGCCCCGACATTCACTCCGACATTCCTCTGCGTTGCTGTCCTTATCTTGTCGGTCAACACAGAATGAAAAGGAAACACGATCTTCTGGTCCGAAGTGTTTCGACTCCGCTGTTGAACTCGGGCGTGCCTTCACGGATCACTGGACGGCTGTGAGCAGCCGTCGGCCCAGTCCCAGAGCCCCGGAACCTCATAGAATGGATCTTGGCAGCGCATGCTATACGGATGCGGGGACAAAATATCAGCTGAACGTCTTGCGACTCGCGTGCATTGCATGTTGTGTTGTTACGCGGGTCTTACGATTTGAGTGGATCGTCGCCGCATGCGGCATGTTGTAAGGTTTATTAAAGAGCCCTTCACGTGAGGATGAAACGTCAGACGTATGAGCAGCGACAGAAAAAAAACTTTGTGTAATGTATGTACAAACGAATGTAAGAAGTGAAGAACGAACACGACCGCAATCAGATCTGTCAAAAGTGTGGCCCCGAGAAGTGAAGTGTGTCGAAAGAAGCGGTGAGGCAAGAGTACAAACATAGCACGAAACATGCCGAAGCACGATCAAGGAGAGTGAGAAGAGCAATCAAGGGTATCAAAGAGAGTCTAGAAGGAGAAATCGAAAGCAATAGTCTAGGTATAGAAGGAAAGTGTAGAGCGATACTTGCTCTAGGAAACACCGCAAGAGCGCGATACGGAAGGAGCGAAAAGTTGGGGAAAATTGAAGAGAGTGGAGAGAAGCAAATCGCTGGAGACGCCGAACGCTCGAAACAAGAAAAAGCAATACCCTACGTGTGCTGGTCACTAAGGCCAGTAGAAGCATAGAAGACAAAACGACAAGGCTGCAGGGAGCCTTTCAAGAAGCTGGTCTCTTGACCTGACCACCACGGACCTCTGAAGCAGCTCTCTTGCGGTTGTCATGAACAACCTGGTGGAAGGTATTCAGGTAGTCGATAGGCGCACTGTGCTGGACCAGCTTATCCTCAATGCCCTGTAGGGTTGCCCAGTGGTTGCGGATCAGATCTTCGTGCGGCAACAAATGGAGTGCATTCAGTACGAAGGAGGTACCGGTGGCTGGGTTGCCGATGAGAGCGTAATATAAGTTGTTCTCTCTGGGGCTGCCTGGTCGCATACCCCAAGTGATACTCTCGTAAGCGTCGACATTGCGATCCGTGACGAGATCAAGGATCCGAACAAGGGCTGCAGCTGAGCGGATGGCGATGCTCTTGAAGTCCGGGTCATCTTCATCTTGCTGTTCGACAAAGCTACCGATAGCTTTTACCAAACGGACGAGCTTCTTGGCCGTAGTGGGCAAGTCGAAACGTAGCGCATCAACAGAGGCGTCAGTGGGACCGTGCTCGATGTATTCATCTAGTGCATTGAACGTTTGAGTGATGCGGTTCTCGATTTTCTCGAAGAAGACTCGGCTCTCAAAATTCGGGTCGATGATGTCTCGCATCTTTAGGAATAGTCCAGGATCCTTTGTTGCATACTCCGCGAACAAGTTGGCGAGCTCTTGGTATTTCTTCGAGCGCTCAGACGTGAGAGGCGATTCTGGGCAGCGGAACTCTTCTGGAAGCGCTTCTTGGGGCTCAAAGACTGAAAGCATGCTGATGACTGTCTCCTTGATGTCGTCTTCGTCTTCGGGCACATCTTCGTCTTCGTAGATCCAGTCGAGATCATCTGCGACATCCTCGAGACCTTTCTCGTGTAGAACGTCTGCTGGTTTCACATGTTGAAATGTTGATCCATCTGTAGAAAGTTGCAGCGGCTGATCCCTGACAACATCTGGGACCGTGGAGATAACGTGATCGCCCACCCAGTAGATATGCTAATGAGTTGTTAGCCTTGAGTCCATGAGGTTCAGAAGCATGTAAGCTCACCTTACAGGCAACGCCATTCTCGTTGGCGCCACAAGAGCATTGAGGTCTGCGCAATCTCCCACCCATCGCGACTTGAACATTATCATTGATAAAGAAGTGTTGTGTCTGGATCTCCGGATCTTCATTGTCAACGTAGGTGGTACAGTACTTCATGCGAATGCCACTGTCTTGCAGACCTCGCTTGACCCTGCGGCGGTGATTGGCATCGAACGAGGACACATTGTAGCTGAGGTTGTTCGTAGATATGACGAGAGAAGGTGTAGGTGATACTGGCGAGACAGGTTCCACGGAAGGCAAAGGAGAATCCTGGTCAAGTTGTCGGGGTGGTGTTCCCTTCCGTGATGCCTTGGCGGCCCCAGCTCGAGTAGTCACCATGGCCTCCTCGAGAGAAAGCTGTGAGAATTGCTCCGCTGACATGGAGACCGAACAAGCTTGGATGCCACATCTTGCCTGAAGTCCATCGAGAAGATATATATCGATCAATCTCGCATGTCCTGCGCCTCCAAGCTAACAAATTCTCCGAGTAAGGCGTGAAGGCTGTCCATCTTGTCGTGGGCGCTTAAGAAGTTGGCCTTCCGTGCCGTCGAGCATTGAGACGTGTGGATCGGTTGTGGCTGTCCAGCGTGGAATTTGCGAGCGAATATGACACTCCGGGACGCCGCAAGGCTACATGACCAACTGCAAGCGGAAGTAAACCTATGAGAGGGCCAATGGCTGGAGGACCGGGTATCTTCCTGTTCCTGAGCTGCGTAGTTCTTGCCGTTAGCAACATCGTGTTCCTGGGGCACATGTTGTAGGATTGTGACTTCAGGTAATTTGCTGCCATTCGCACACCAATCAGCAAAGACGGCGCATCACCCCCAAGCCCTTCCGTCCACATGAGGCGTTATTAGGGGTCGGCTAAGGTCAGCGACTTTCCATATACGGGCAATTATAGTCCTTTGCCGCCGTGCCCTGGTCAGAAATATACCGCTAATATGCTCCGTTGAGCCATTGCGGGGAGAGAGGTTCGTGCGCGCTGCAATGCAGGCAGTTCACGTCACAGCAGCCGCAAGAAGGCTCGTGATCGATGTCGCGCATCTCGGGATAGAGGCGCGTAGGCGCCGTAGGCATACGTATTCGAGTCTCGGAAACAGGCACGACTGCGGCTGTGGAGTTGAAGTTGTGATGGTCGATGTTGGAGCGAAGACGATGTGGAGGTCAGCGGAGAGTTTGGTCCGCTCAGCCTTTTGGCTGCCGTCAGATGCCTTACCAACCCTGCACTTACCAGTCGTTCCACACCGGGCCACGTTCTCTCCAAAAATTGCGAGGCTGATTAGCTTTAGGGATCGATGCCCTTTGGCACAAGCCTCTGACGTTCTGGGATGTATTGTGTTGTGTCAGCCAGAGACACCGCCGTCATCGCTGAGAATGCCTTGGGCTAACATATGGCGACCGAGAGGACTAGCCATTCTCCGCTTCAGCCCCAAATCCGGGCTGAGGCGGCACGGACGTCGAATGAGTAGATAAGGCACTAGGCTAAGTTTCAGGTCGCTTGTTTGACTCTCCGTGCATTGCATAGCGTGGTGTGCGTCTAAATCGGACTGTTACACCACGATCCTGCCTGGAAACCGCGCAATAACGCAACAACGCAACGCGGCAAAACGTGCCTCTCGACTACACCTGCCGCCAGCTAGGAGACCCAGACACTTGGGAACACCGAGCCGGTACTTTGAGAATAGACAGGGCAGAATTACCCATGTTGGTCATCGAAGAATCAGCATTAGCCACTAAGAGAAAGGATATAGCCGCCGAAGAGAAAGAAGGCACAGAAACAAACGGGCATCAAACCCTAACCATACAAGCGGCCTGCTGCAGCTCTGCGGCTGTGTTCCCAGAGCGTTATGACAGCCAAGCCTCTCGGCTGCAGCAATCGAACGTGCGTAGTGTACATGGTGTGCGGCAGTGTAGTAAAGACATTTCGCGAATGCAACCGATAATAGCCCCAAGTCAAGATTCCAATAGTTCAGTAACCCGTTGAGGAAACGTTCCAAACTGCCCCCATGCAGTGTGGCCCAGAGCAAAGCGATCGGAGAGGCGGAGCCCAACTCTGACTTATGTTAGTGACCGCACCTCGAAGGAAATCACAGACTCACACTGGGAGCTCACCTGCTGCTCCCTCCCGCTCGCATGGCGTAGACAGAGTTCTCTCGTGAGCTTTGCTGGGAGCTGCGCTCCTTCTCCTGCCCTATTGCCACAACATGTCTGAACGATATCCCTCCCCAAGGAAGGCCTGAGAGACTGTGGTGGTCTTCGAGCTGTGATGCTTCAGGAGGTGTGTACGAATTTGCTGCCTGTCGCTGATTCTCTGCTCCGCGTTCGGCGTCTTCTCGTTGTTCTCTCGCTTTGGCTCCTGGAGTATGTCAGTTTTTTGTTCATTGTTGATCGACCGAGGATACCCACTGAATCTCTGCTGCGCCAGCTTGTTCTGGATCTTTCGTCGCTCCACAGGGTCAACCACGTCTGACCATTCAGGAGACCTTGTGTCTGATGAAGATGTGCCGGAAGACCAAGGCCTACCTGTTGATGATTGAGACTGTTGTCCTTCTCCACCTTGCGCGTACACCATACTGTCGAATGAATGGTGGGTTCAAGTTTGTGTGGAATACTGCAGACTGAGCCAGCACACCTTGGATCGGTTCAGCAAAGGGAGACGTAGATGTTGCTTTCGTGACCAGCCGTGCTTCAGGTTCGTGGTTCGGCCAGGCGTATATGGAAGTGGTAGTGCAACATCCAAGTGTGTCTCATGTCTTGACTATCGCGGTTGAGTCGAGCCAGATCTGGTAAGAAAGTCTTGATATATGGCAGTCCAGTTGCAATGGTCGAACAATGTAGCCTGTAAAGGGCTGTGTGAAAATGGATGTGAACCTCGGAGCTGTCAAGTAGTTGAAAATAGGCACGCATGTATATCCTGAGAAAGGTAAGAGGTCGAGGCCGAATAGCAGAACGTTATGTATGCTTTGAAACATAGCTTTGAGCTCGGCCATCATAGAAGAATGAAAGACTGGTGCCGGACATTGAACGAAATCGGGGTTGATGTCCTGGCTTAATCCTTAGCAAAGTACGGGTGCACCGCAGCGGGCCTGGTCATTGGTATTCATGTCGATCTCACGCCGAGAGGCTAATTCACGAAGGGATCATGGCGGATGAGCCACCCTAGGCTCCGACACATGGCCTTCAGCCTCTTGCGATGGTAATCCCATGATCTGACTCTGACGAATACAGAGTGCAGGGAGCCATGTGTAGTCGGCCCTCCCGTGATGTGGAGTATGGGCTGCACCTATGACGTTGCTTGGATTGTTGGTGCTGACCGGCAAGGGTGACGAGTTTAGTTGATGCCTCCGCAGCCCGGCAGGAAGGACCCTTCAGTCACTGTGAAACGTGAGTAACATCTTTAGCATCGCCCACTGATTGGTGTAGCCATAATCGAAATAACGCCATACGGATCCCGGTGAGTGAGATCGAAGGCTCCCAAGGAGGTACCTGCATGGGTCGCTACCATGGGACTGGCATGGTCGTCGGTAAGGCCGGTAGCAGCCTTATCGCAGGGCTGAAGCGTCGCCGTCGATGCCAATCAGGTTCTCAAACCTAGTGCGAGCCTTGGGCAACCGTTTGACTTAGCCCAGAGCAGCGGAGACGGCGCTTCAGCCGTCGGTTCGGATTGCCATGGTGTAAGCCCTCGTCCTAATCTTACTTGACGAGCTGAAAGTAGGTCGCACCACGTCTGGTAGAGCGCTGGTGACTTGAATCATGGAAACGACTACTCATCCCTTTCGAGGCCACGTAAAGTTCGCTACTCATTTCTGCACGAAGGGCGGCTCGTTTGATCGATGGTCTACGTAATGACAGGCCATGTGAGCGCAACAGATGCGCCGAATGGGTATCAAGTGCGAGATTCCTAGCCATTGGCCGAAGCGCGAATTTACAGAGCGATGCAAGAGCGGAGATGGCTTGTAATTCCCGGTGAAGGATCGAAAACGGTCTGTGATGTTGCGGCACAATGGTGAGAAAGAGGGTGCAGAAGATGCAAGTAAGGAAGAGGCGGTCGGAGACGGCGGCCCTTTCTCGATTGGGATACTGGTTGATCGAGCTTGGCCGAATCTGACCAATCAGACTGATGGGTCCGTGCAATTAGGTGCTGATTGCCGTCGGCGACACCGCCTCATCGACATTCCTATCCTCATCGTCGACATCATTGTTGGCAAGGGGCCCACTTGGATGCCTGAAGATCTTCAATAGAGTCGCATACTCCTCCTCAGCACGCGTTGTCTATTGCGATTGTGCAGTGTGGAGATGAGTCCAAGACGCATCCGCAATACACGACGTCGAACGTGCAATCACGGGATTCGCATTCCCAGCCCTATGTAGCTTATGAGCAAGGCATTTAAGCCATCATCACTACAGCAATATGAAGCCAGCCATCTAAGTACGCAGATGCGCGCACTAGGTCTTCGACACTAGCGCTCAAAGGCAGGACCGCACCATGCAAGACGGCCTGCGCCAGAAGTGGACTGCGTCTGCTAGGAAATAACGTTGGAAGTATCTGGTTTAAAGCCGTGCCAATAGTCTGTGGTTGTCCTAACGTAGGGTCAGCTACACCGTCTGTTGCTTGTTGACTTGACTGCATGCAGACTCACGAGACGAGAGGTTAGGAGTCACCAGACTTTGCACTACCCTTAGACTCCCAGGACTGGACTCTTTCTGACTGCTGTCATTGGCAGCATGTGGAAGATAAATTCGTACGGGCAGATGTCGTAGTGCAGCACCCTGTGGATTGAGCAGCTTCTGGTTGATGGGATTGTAAAGCGAGAAGTCATGCTGCTTCACTGCATCCCAGAGCTGTGTGCTGTCCTTCTCACTCAAGAACATAACTGTCTTGCCTGTCCCAGTCCGTAAGTAGTCGGCTTCCTTGACGCTGTTCCTGAAAAGATCGTGCATAACTCTGTCCTCGGTGTCGAGACGAACGAGTTGCTCTGAAGGGTACTCAGAAAAGTGGACAGTCAGCCTCCATGGTAGCCGGCGATGCTCCTCTTCTATCGTCTCAGCCTTATGAGCTGGCGAGGACGGATCTGATGGATATGCCGGCTCTGCGCCGGAGTAAAGATCGTACAACAGTCCGAGAGGATAATGCCACTTCAGTGGTACGCCCTCGGAGGAAAGCCATAGATCCGCTGACGACACATCTGGATATATCAAGTTTGGTGAGAAGAAGTTGCGAAGTCTGTGAGTGAGTAGACCAAGATACGAAAGTCTTGGAAATTGGATCTGCATACTGTCAGTCTGGCTTCAACCCAGGCATGAAGCTCTCACCATGTACGGATCGGAGTCATCGTACGTCCGGCAATCCCCATTATGCAGCCGCACCTCCAGAGGGATGCTGCCGTTCCAAACACTCTCGCGAAGCCTACTCGTAACGTCCCGGGAAGTCATCAACGACAATGTAAGGCTTGTGCGTAGACTAGGTTGTTTGTGGGGTAGGCGGCGCTTCCGGGTAGCGCGAAGTGCTGTAGGGCAGGTGCAAGGGACCTCGGCCCCAATCGTGGAGAGGCAAAAGTAAGCTTGCGCGTCTCCAATCCTCACGCGTTTCTGCAACGACCAGCATCTCTCGCCATGTGATATCCTCCAAGGCGCTGTTCCTTTCCGTTTCACACCCAACCCGGTCAACGGCAATGTACGCACGCAAATGGTCGATCTCCTCTTCTTCCCTCAACCGCGCACCATGACCTCCAAACTCAGTCGCAAACGATCGCGCCTGACTCTCGAATCGGACGACGATGAAGACGAACGACTGCGACAGCCCTTGCCAGCGCTTCAGAGATCGAAAACTCAATGCGAACTCGATGAGCTGGACATCATCGATCCAAAAGATGCATGGACTGTCGACATAGGCGCCATCCTCGCCCGGCCTACGCTTGCCGTACCACCTGGCAGTGGACTGATGCCTCACAACAATTGGCAACGATATAAGAAAGGAGGTTCAATCACAGTAATCTGTGTACAGGGCAACATGCAACTGCACTACAATCTGCTATGGTAGGCATCAACAATCACCACAATGACCACGCGCACCTGACAGATCATAGCTCTACTCTAGAGTACCTCTACAGCCTTTCACCCTCGCTACAAGCTATCATTCTCTGCCACGATCCTCCCTCCCACAAGCTGTCTACAACTGCGCCGTACTCGCTACCCATGATCTCGGCCGTTGACCCCCCGAACAACCACTTCGTACGCCTGGGCCTGCTGCACCCACTCGGAGGGGGAAAGTTCCCGCTGGATGCGCTTGCAGTTGTTGACAGGAAGGGTCGCAGAAGACTCGTCCTGCCATTTGGTTGGGGTGCTGGCAAGCATGCGGACACACCTGCTGGCAAGAGCATACAGAACAAGATGATAACGCTGCTGAAGCACTGCATCAGAGCCTTGGAGGAGGAGGCATGACGGCAGACATTGCCACACACGAGCTGCAGTTGTGACCGCGACGATGTACACACGACTGAACGAGAGCACATGATACCCCACACGTCAGGAAGCGGCGATGCGCTTAGCAGATGTAAGACATCGCAGAAGATTGCAGTCGGCCGAGCGCACAGCGATGAAGATATTCTTGTCATTTATTGACTATCATTATCGTAATATCATGACCATGAAGGCTGCTCCATGTCGTCTTAGAATGTCGAGCTTGAAGCTCAATCACTAACCAAGCCTGGTCTCCTTGTCCTTGATGGGAATGTCAGAGCCGGTGGTCGACTTGTACTGTCCTCGAATGAAGTCGGAGATCTGCTCGTCCTTGGCCTGCTCCACAGCGGACTACCATTGCATTAGCACTGACCCCTCCGTTGATTGACGTGACGACATACCTCATTGTCCTGGGCTCCCTGTCCCATGAACTTCTCCTGCACAAAGTCGACGCCTGAAGTATATGAGTACTGCGACAGCTATAGCATGTATTAACGTGAGCTCACCCTTGTCGAGGTAGTCCTCGTTCTTCTCGCTCTCGCGGCCGCCACCGGCAGCGCTGTTCAGCTTGTCACCAATGCCGCCGAGGAAACCGCCGCTGCTCTGCTGCTGGCCGCCAGAGGAGCCCTGGACCTGCTCGCTGGTGCCCTGGTTCTGGCTGTTGCCGCCGCCGGTCATCTTGTTGACGAAATCCATTGTTGGTATGGGGTTGTGTTGGGTAGTCTTAAGGTATTGGTAGGAGTAGAAGTGTTGATAGTGTTTCTGTAGGTCTTGCAGGTAAAGGCAGGTTTTATACGTTACCAAGCTGCTGCAGAGCTGAAGCTTGGTACCACTAGAAGGCTGTGTAGGGGAGCAAACAGGATCTAGCAGCCTTGGTATCGGCCTACCAGTATTGCAAATGATGCGCAGCGGGACAATAGTACCTGACGTCTCCCGCCTGAGGAAGCAGGAGCTACGTCAGACCCCCACCGGCCCCTGCCATACCTCGCTCGGCGACCCCGCGTTAGATTGGAAAACGCAGTCGCGACTCGATCGACGCGTGCCAAATATCCCACTTCGGTGCCCCCGACAGATCTGCAAGGGGTGACACAAGGCTTGCAACATCTATTTCTTGGTTCCTAAGGTTTCGATTGCTTATCACCACTGGACATTGGCGTCATGATACCTGTCACCATCGTCACTGGCTTCCTTGGGTCGGGAAAGACGAGTAAGTCCTGAACAACTCAACAAAATGTTGGTACACCGTCAGTCTTCACCATGTCGGCTCACACATCGCAGCTCTAATCTTGAACCTGATACAGCAGCTACCCAAGGATTACAAGCTCGCGCTCCTCAAGAACGAATATGGCGATGTGGCCGTCGACTCGCAACTTGCCTCTTCACAGGCCATTTCTGGCGTCCAAGAGCTGCTCAATGGCTGCATATGCTGCAACCTTGTAGGCCAGCTCTCTGACGCTCTGGAGCAGCTCTCCACCGACGTCCAGCCCGACCGCATTGTAATCGAGACATCCGGGTCTGCGTTCCCGGCCACCCTCGCCATGGAAGTCAACCGCCTCAGCCGAGAGACGAGCAAATACGTCCTCGACGGCGTGATGAGCGTCATCGATGTCGAGAATTGGAAGGGTTACGAGGACACGAGCTACACCGCAAAGATTCAGGCCCGCTACACCGACCTCATTGTGCTGAACAAGTGGGAGCTGGTCGACGAGCGAAGAGTGGAGGATGTCGAAGACAGGATCCTGGATCTCGAAGTCGACCCGCCGATTCCGCGACACAAAAGCAGAAAAGGCTGGGTAGACAAGAACGTCGTCTTTGGACTCGATGCGAAGCTCGCGAGAGCCGTGGAGAAGCCCAGTGAGAACGGACACAAGCACGAGCACAACCACGATCATTCGAGCGAGGTCGAGGTCCTCAGCATTACCTTGGCGAGCAAAGACGGCAATAATGATGCCAGTGTCGATACAGGGAAGCTTGCAAAGCTACTCGAGGACCCGACGAAAGACGAGGTCTACCGCATCAAAGGCGTTCTGTATGCCTCTACGCCGCCGCAATCTTCGGACAAGGATATCATCACGTCAGCACCAGACAGTGGGAGGGGGCGTTATATCCTAAACTGGGCGTTTGGGCGATGGACGTTCACGCATGTGCCTGCAGCGACAGCGACGGAAGGGACTGCCGAGCCTGAGCTGCGCTTGACCGTTGTGACGGCAAGGTACGAATCGAACAAATGGAAGAAACGGATCGAGTCGAGCGGGCTCATTGCCTTGCAAGACGGTGTTGATGGAGAGCTGAGAGTAGAGAAGAAGGCATAGAGATACCCAATTCTGTATAACGATAGACTCGCGAAGGTGATTTCGAAGCGTGGGCAGTAAAGCGTTCACGATGACAGTGGCATATAGTGTGCATATTGTGTATTCCTAAGCTCTTTCTGTGCCGCTGCTAAGCTAGATCAGATCACTCATCCATAACCACAACCCGCTTCTTCTTTTTCTTCTTCTTGACCTCGCCTTCCGCCGTCCCCTCAGCCTCCTGCTGCTCCAGCCCTTCCCCACCCTCAGGCTTGACTTTCTTCTTTTTCTTCTTCTTCAGCGGCTGCGCCTCGCCCTCTCCTTCCCCACCAGCCACTGCCGGCGCCTCATCGCCCTCCACAGCAACCTTCCTGACCTTCTTCTTCTTCTTCTTAACAACACCCTCCTCATTATACTCGACCCGCTCACTCGCCCGCTGCATCTCCAGCCTACTCCTCTCAATCGCCGCCAGCGCGCGCGCCATCTCCGCTTCCTCGGCCTCTTTGCGCTCGATATCTAATTTCGACATCTTCCGACCGGAATCAGAGTCGTCGAGCGACAATGCGGCTAAGCCCGCGCTGTCGACTTGCAAAAGACTCTTCTTGTTGCGTGTGTTCGTCTTAGGCGCGACGATGTCCTCGCGCTCCGGGTCCGTTTCGGTAGAAGGAGGGCCCAGCGTCTCATCGCCCATGATCTCGACGCGGCGCGCGGTCTTGCGCGGGCTATTATTGAACGCTCTTGGGACGTTGTCAGAAGACCCGTGCCGGCTGCTGGACAGATCGAGGTCCATGATGGGTATGCTGTCGATGTCGAGGTCGCCGTCTTTGTTGCCGTCGCGGACGATCTTGCTAAGCGGCGTAATGGCGCCGGAGCTGCTCTCGGGGTCGATGTAGAACGGGTCGTCTTTGTGGCGCTCGCGTCGCTCGGCGCGCCGGCGCGCGATGATGTCTGCGTCGAGGTATTCTTCTTCCACGGCATTTTGGTACGAGGCGGGTTCGCGGTGGGGCGCGTCGAGGCGGTCGGCTGCGGGGGCTGGGGTGGGTTCGGAGGGGGTGAAGGAGGCTACGGGTTCGCTGTATGCGGCGTAGACGTCGTCTTCGTCTGTTTCGAAGCCTTCTTGTTCGGCTTGGGACAGCAGAGAGTGCAGGTTGGGGTTGATGGGGGTGTCGAGATCGAGGTCATCGGGTACGGGTACTTTTCGCTGGGCGCCTGGTGCGACTGGATTGAGCTCGGCGCCGGAGAATAGCGCGGGTATAGCCTGTGTCAGGAGGAGTGGTGGTTCTGTGAAGTCTCCTTCTGTGTCAGTGGGTGCGCCTGAGGCTGCTTCGGCTGCCAGCCGCATCAGCTCGAGATGCTCCACGGCTCGTTCCTGGACTTCAAGACTTGGGTGTGTTGACAGCGGTTCGAGGAAGTGGATGATACGGGCCATGAGCAAAGACATCAGTGTCTTTCGTTCCGGTGTCCATGATATCCGCTCATTGCCAGCCATGCTGGAGAAGACCTTGGGTATCGCCTGGAGATAAACAGCGAGTGTTTTCGAGGATAGCTGGAGTGACAAGGGATGCAACAGCGATGTCATGACAGGTTCAGGTTGGGACAAATATGTAGCGTATTCGCCAACGAGCCAACCGGCGTACTCAAGCACACCTTGTCCTCCATTGCCTGAGGCTGGGAACATGCGATCTCTGCGGTCCACAAGCACAAGTGCTTGCGCAGCATCAACTGCCTCATGCCGTACGCTTCTGACTCGTACGGCAACATTCTGTAACTCCTGGCCGATGCCTGCACCAATGTCATCAGAATGTTCAGAATCGTCCTCGTCTGCTGAGATCGCCGCATGCTTCGCAGCAGGCGATACGCGGACTAATTGTGTTAGAACGTCAATGTACCATTCGAAGTCAGTGACGTTGCTGTATGTATCGCGCGAGCACATTTCGAGGATCCTTCTAATGACATTGGTTCTGTAGTCGTCCGGTAGAGGTGGCGGCTGGTCAGATCTTTGTTCGTGGGATGGGAGCGCCTCTTCTGCATCCTCGTCGTCAGAATCCGCATAAGGCACCACGCCAGTATTCCTGAAGCGGTCGTTTTCGGGCTCGTCTGCTCCGGTGGCAATGGGTGCGTTTCGCAGCTGGCGCATTAAGCGGCCTACGATCGCAGTCAGGTTGTCTGGGTTGACCATGCCGACAACAAGATCCAAGGCTCGCATTCGTATGGAGATGTCTGGGTCGTCGATGCACTCCAATATTACATCCTGCTGCTGACCGACCAGGTATGGATGCGAGCCCACAATCTTCTCGAAAGCGAGCAGCGCAACGTATTTTACTGTAGTCGATGAGAAAAGGTTTGGAGATGATGGTTTCATTGGCCGTGAGCTTACAGTTGGAGTCGCCTTCTATCACCATCATGCCTCGTAGCTTGCCAACACACAGCTTTGCCACTTCCTCGCCTTCAGTGGTGCCTTCGACAGCTTCCAAAATGCCGCCTTGTATTATACCGCTGATGCATTCGTACAACAAAGACATGGCGGATGTCTCACGGATGATCTTCGTAAGCGGTGGCAGCAGCTTCTTGATTAGTCGAGGCTCGAGGGGCGTTAACGTTGCAAACTAGGTGGGCGTCAGCAAAATAGCTTTCCACAGTGTGACACCACCTACAAGCTTGATCAGCTTAATAGCCATCCAATTGTTCCCTCCCTCGACTAGCAGGTCAAACAGTCGCGGCGCAAGTGGCAGGAAGTCTTGCGGTCTTCTCCACCCAAGCTCACAGACGACATTGACAATAGCAGCTGTAACACTTGGGTCCTCGTGTTCGTCCAATAGACGCTCTTTGATCTTCGGCCATGCAGGCCGCAATGTCTCTGGGTAGACAAGAGCGAGCCGATACAAAGTGACCACCGTCTTCTTGCGAATCTGCGGACTGGAATGGGTCAGGCGCGGTATAAGGTCTGACAGCACCGAATTGGCCATGCTCGGATTGATGACATGCGGTATGGCACCAAGCGGCAGCGAGATAAACGGCGGTGTGGGCAGCATGATATCCTTCTTCAACTGGTTCTCAGCGAGCACTAGCACCTCAGTGTCCCTGCGAAAGCTCTGTACTGCAGCCAGGTATCCGGTGCGCTTGTGGCGGAACTTGGGACTCGACATGACTTCCAGCACGTTGAAGGACGCCCAGGACATGTCGTGGCCGAACATCTCAAGGTACGTCAGCTTCATCAGCGCGGTCGACTTCAAGTCCATGTCGTTGGAGCGGATCTCCTGCCGACATTCTTTGATGCTGTCGGCGATGTATTCCTTCTCCGAGCCCTTGTGATTGCGCAGGCCTCGGATGAGGTCGTAGAGAGATTTCTCGAACATGGCGGCGCGCGCTTACGAGGTGACTCGCGGTCGTCACGAAAGATGTGGGCGTGGGTGTCGCCGAGGAGGGGCAGACGGTTGGCGGGGGGTGGTCGAGTGGAGGCCAGTGGGCATGTTTATCGAGGTGTCGCGAACATTTCCAAGCTCTTCCCGGCCGTAGCAATCGTGTGTCTGAGGGCGCAAAGGCGCTGTGTCGTGCTTGCTTCGAGGCACGAGTCGAAGTGCATCATCCCGCGCCGGCGCATTCGGTGCCGACCCCAAATGAAGCTTGGACGCCGTCTGGCCCTCCGCATTCACGAGCATTCACCTCCACCATTGCAACACGTACATATTCGCAACAATGGCCACCGCAAATCTCCTGGCCCCGCCGTCCTCCATCTCGCCACCGACGGCGCTCGCCCTGTCGCAGAAAGCACCCAAGATCCTCGCCAACCCACCCACCTCATCTCTCCCATGGCCGCTCTCACTCCTCTTCTCACGCGAGACCCCCGAATCCTGGGCCATCCACGAGAACCTCTTTTTCTCGGCCCTGCGAACAGGCGACGAGAAGTCCGCTCACCAGATCCTCGAACGCCTCGAGGCGCGCTTCGGCGAGCAGAACGAGCGCATCATCACACTCCGGGGGATATACAATGAAGCCACCGCGCAATCCGACGCCGACCTCGAGAAGGTCTTTGACGGCTACGAGAAGATCCTGCGTGAAGATCCAACAAACATGAGCATTCGAAAGCGAAGAGTGGCCGTGCTGAAGAGCATGGGGCGCACAGCAGATGCTATCACAGCAGTGACAGTGCTCCTGCAGAACTCGCCGACAGATGTTGAGGCTTGGGCTGAGGCATCAGAGCTGTATGCCAGTCAGTGTTCATGGGGCCAGGCGATATACTGCGCCGAGGAAGTCCTCCTGACTGCGCCAACAAGCTGGACCGCGCATGCACACGTTGCAACATTACACTATCTGTCTACCGCGTCGAACAACCCGCCGTCACTGAGCGAGCTGTCTCTGGCACTCAAGCACTTCTGCCGCGCTGTAGAGCTGAATGAAAGCTATCTGCGAGGCTTCTACGGCATCAAGACCGTAGCTGCGAAACTCCTGCCATTACTGTCCGACACACAAGCCTCGTCTAAGAAGCGCGGCGAGCAGGACGATGAGGATGTACCCATTCCAAGTCTCACGAGTGTACAAAAGCTGGACGAGCTGGCGACGAAGAAGCTGGGAGAGTTCATCAGGGATTTTGGGAGCAAGAAGAAGGGTCAGTCTGGGTACGACGAGGCAGAGATCATTGCCGCTAAAGAGTTGTTGAACCGGTAGAGCAAGGCTTGAATAGATCGTGCAGAGTGAGAGAGAGCGTCTGCAAAATCAGTAGTAATGATACCCAACGAACTGCATCGGCCTGGTCTCCTTGCTCTTTCCTCATTCGTCGCAAGGTCCTTCCTATGCATCAGGCTGGCCCTCCTTCAGCCTCTTCGCATCTCAACGCCGCCTTTTCCGTTACAAAATTCGATCTACTTACACGTATTTTCCTACGCTCATTTATTTCACGTGGTAATGTTCCCCCTGAAGTCAGCTGGATCTACGATGGTTCCGAGGACGACCGTCGAAGAGCCCGATGCAAACTTTACCTTGCCTGCCTACGAGACGCTTTCTGAGGGACCTTTCCGGCTCCTTGCTTTACTTCTAGGCATCTGCAAGCACCAAATATGTTGCGAAACTGTTACTGCCCCATTGAAAGCTCGTCCGATCTATGAAGCAGTATCTTACACTTGGAGCGCAGGGTGTGAAGATGGCGCCGTCCCTCTGAAGGGATTTAGGATACTAGCAGGAGACGATTTGATCAGATGCTTACTACACCTTCGTAACGAGACTACTACTCGAATCTGTGGGTGAATGCTCTATGTAAGCGTACTGTGCTTCTAGCAGTCTCGACATCATCATTGATTATGGAATCCGGCTCCAGGCATCGATCAGAAAAACCTCACAGAAAAGACCATCCAGATCCAGCTAATGCCTCAGATGTTCTCCTTTGCACGTGCGACAATGATTTGGTTAGGTGAATATGGACCGGTTAGCCGTAGAAGCGCCAGAGTAAGTCACAGTCTTTGAAGGGTGACGTCGCTGATAGCAACATACAGTCAGGCTACAAGAACGCTGATTGTCATGATCGTAATTCGGTCAAGCTTCCAAAGCTGTCTGCATCTCTCGACCTGCTGGACGAGCTTGCTCAGAACCAGCATCTGAGCCGACCGTGGTCTCATGAACACCGCTTTAGTGCCAGACTACAAGCAATCAATCTATGATTTGAGTCAGAGTGTCGTGCTAGAGGACATCCGGATCAGTGGGAACATTCACACCCTGAAAGGACTTCGCCCAGAGCAAGGGCTAGGGAACGTACCCTCATGGTGTATAGACTGGAGCTCGTATGACTACTGGGCTGAAGACCAATCTCGAGCATTGGCTGACGTACGTTCTTCGTTGTACGCTGCTACTGCTGATACGCGCCCAAACTTTGTGGTGTTCCAACAGCCAAACGCCCGAAACAGTCTTGGAGTTCAAGGACGGAGTTTCGATGAGATCGTCGAATGTGATGTTTCGCTACCTGAGGCCTTGATTGAAAATCACACCTTCGATCACAAATAGACATTACATTACCGTATCGCGAGTAGCTCGAGGAGCTGGGTCAAAGGTTCAAGCGCTCTACTGGCGGGATATACATAATGGGTGGAAGCGTATCGCTTGGATGGTGGCGAACACTGATCGGAGACAGCATGCTATCCCACCGCAAGAGACAAGACACATCTTCCAATAATCGTGGCCCAGTCTTGCACCGAAAAAGCAGCAGAAGTCTTAGGCCGTCTTTGTTTTGATGGATCAGGAAGGCAGCGATTTCAGAGGTTCTCTCGCTCACATCGGACAACGAGCAGCTAATGGCCATCGACAGACTCCCCATTCTTGCTGACATCGAAGACTCTATAAGACGAGCGACTTCCAGTCGATGCATGTTTACAACAAGATCGGGCTACCTTTGATCAGGTCCAAAGCACACGCAAAAGGGAGATGAGGTTGCATTTCTTCTCGGTAGGACAACACCCTTCGTTCTGAGAAGAATCAACGACGATGACAGCGTAAATTACAGGTTGCTAGGCGATTGCTACGTGCACGGCGTCATGGACGGAGAACTGGTGAAGGATGCAGACGAAGACAGCTGGCCACGACTTGTGATTATCTGAGACTCGGTGAAAGTGCACCAAGCTCCTCAAAGAGCACAACACCAGTGAAGGTCGCCCACGTTGAGCGGCACAAGACTCGACATACCCGCCAGGCCATACTTGATACTCGTGGGAAATTCCCGTGGCAAATCTTCATGAGCGAGTAGTCCAGCATAGAAAACCACCGAGAGGTTCGTTCCTCTGACATCACAAATCGTACTCGGAGATGAAATGTACGTGCGTGGCACGTCCGCTATGTGAGACCCGAGCATCAATTCTCCAAAATTCTCTGCGCGACACAACAGAGCGTGAAGATCCCTTTAACGGCGCACACGTTGATGCCCATCTATTTTGAGTTGCTGGGTCCACTTTGGACCGTATCGCAAGTGGATTCGCTGGTCAAAGGGTCGACATGGTTCAGGGATACAGACTCGGTAGAAAGCAAAGAGAGAAATGCAAGGCCGGCCTGCAATATCAAGCGGGTCTGTTCTTCGATAATTTCTGGAGCTTGTGATAAGATAACGAATATCAGTGGATGATTTTCATTGATGATTTGCATCGAAGGCAGGGCGAGAGTCAGCTGTGGGGCTGGTAACTCATCATTGGAAATGGAGATCCTCAACGCCTTCCACGCCATCCTAAACAATGTCAACCTGTAACACATCATCTGCGACATATTTTCTACGACAGGATCATCAGCCTGACAGCTCGGTGACCGGGGGTCGAGCGCCGATCCGATCTCATCGTCAGCGATCTCGTCAGAGATGTTTTGTCAGAGGCCCAGACAGAAGACGCAGCCCGCGCGTGCACTCCACAGTTCTCAACGTAATCAAGTCTTGGACGTGCTTGATGGGCAAGTCAGATCTAAACCCGCTCTCCGCCGCTGCTGGTCGCTGTCCTGGAGGCCTGAAGATCAGCGGCTGCGGGGAGCATTACGCGTTCGCGGTGCTAGAGCACGTTGCAAGCGTTCAGCAGCCAGTTAATCCGAGGGGCGGGAGTGCTAGACGCTCTCCTGCAGTTGCGTGACTATGGAGCTGAGGTGGTAATGCCGTGGCCAGTCGGATGGGCTGAACGACGCACCGCCGCAGCAGCACATGCGGGCGGTATGCGGCTAGTGAATGCATTTACAAAGAACGCTGGATGTTCAATGACATCGTTGAATTGCGGGAAGAGTAGCAATGGTAATTACGTAGAGGTAGCACACGGGCACTCTGGAGTTCGAGAACAGGCGCACAAGGGGCTGGGGATACAGTGGTCAAAGTGACGTCGGGGTATGAATCGCGTGGTGTTCAGTTGAGAAGTTACATGTTCGTCTGCAGAAGGCTGGTAAGAGCTCAACACCAGAAGACGTCGGCGAGCCTAGCCGAATGCTATACAGCGCTCCCGCTTGTGAGAGTCACACTGTCTGTGCTGCCTGTGAGAGCGGGAAGAGGAAGCCACTCGGCGGCGTCAATTTAAGACTACGGGCAGATGCATTGCTTCGGTCCTGCTGCTTGGCTCTAAAGGGCCTTGGAAAAGTCCATGGCCATAGAAGAGGACGATACTGTATGACAAGGCAGGAGTGGCAGTTCTTCCGTGCTCCGCTCCCCGGAAGCAACCATGCAGCAAGAAATGCAGGCTAGGCACGAGCAGATCCCCTGCGTGCTCCGAGTGCCGCAGGCTGAAAGCAGCCTCTCCTTTTGCTGTTCGATAAAAGCAGGACGGTGGTGATACTCATCCGGCGGCAGACACACCCAATTGCCTCGCGACAAGCGAAGGCGTGCTGCTGCAGTCTGTGGCCTGCCTGTATCAAGGCTGGTGGTCGCAGCCACCCAAGCGGAGCCTAGCAGAGCCGCCAACATGGATCCCCGTCAACAAGTTCGCGCACGCCGCGGTCCACGTCGTACACGATGGAAATGTGACGATGAGTCTGAAACAGCAGCTCAACGAGGGATGCGGTGTGGGTGCTGACGGACGGGTTGCGAAGTGTGGACGGGCAATGGCGCGTCAATGGCACTCCAGTTCACGATCAGCAGCTGTGTTTACCGTTGCGGTGACAGGCGAAAAAGCGTGCCTGGATGCAATAATGCTCGGTTACTAAGTTTGGTGCGGTTGCTGGGGGTCAAGCCATCCGTGCTGGGATGGTGCGCCGGGCTTACAGCACCGCGCTCCAGAGACCACCTCAGTGTAAACTCTGGTCGGTGGTGGCTGGACGGCAGGCGGGGGTCGTCTCTGCGCCGCCGTAGTGTTTCGTCTTGACAGCGCAGCTCTCAGCGTCCAACGTGCACCACTCCCTCTCGCTGTTTGCGTCCATCTTGATACGAGGGCAATGTTTATAGGGCGCCGGTGGCATAGCGGAGCATAGCAACGTCCAAGACCAACGCCTCCTGGCCGCCCGGACGCGCTAGCCTCTCTGCGGCTCGATTTTATTGCAATCGGTAGATCATTTGGCGACTTTTGCAAGTGGTCAGAGTGGTCGACCCCTACTATCCCGCAAGAGCATCACCGCTTCTGAACGCCCGTGCGAGCCCGCCGCCCTCATCCCTCTCCGCGCACCCTCTCCCGCACCGTCACTGCTCGCCTCTCGAGGTTGTCGCTCTTGTCGCTCTTTGTCGCCAGGCTTTGCTACAGCGAAGACGCTGCTACCCGCGCCTGTGTCTGGTGAGTACCATTCGCGGCTCTGTCGTACCCCTACCCCCGGGCTCCCAGCCGAGCGGGAACATCTGAGGCGATCCGGCACGTTCGGGCGTGCGAGGAGTGTGAGACGCTGCGACGTCAGCGCAGGAGTGCAGCAGTGCCGGCAGTGCGAGGGCTCTCGAGTTTCTCCAGCGCGTGCATCGCCTCCCAGCCAGCGCGTTGCGGTTGTTGGGAGCTGTCGCCGGCATGCTAGCGCATCGACCGCATGCGCAACCGTCGGATCGACGTTGCCTGACGTTGCCCTCGCCCTCTGCACTTTCCTTCAGCTGCACCCTGACACCCGCCGACACTCGCTGCTGCCACCCATTGCCATTGACTCCACACGCTCGCTGACACGGGGAACAGCACGCCTTCACGTCCACGCCCGCGCATCACGCTCGCTCCTCAGGCCGCCGACTGCCTACCGCACACGCCTCTATTACTACAAAGCAGCCTCTATATATAGACGGTCGTTACCATCATCATCCACCGCGTGCGCTCCCCTCTACATGCGATAGCCGCACGCAGCCACACCGGGCATAGAGAGCGCCTCCCGCGCAACAGGGACATTTACAATGGGCAAGCCGGGGCTGGGTCTCTTCACCGGCCGCAGGAAGTCGCAGAGCAACGTGCTGGACGACATGGCCGGCAACGGTGCCCCCGCGAGCCCCGATGCTGCTGCTGCGCCTGCTGCCGCTGCGCCTGCGCCGCCCGCCGGCGAGTCGGGCGGCTTCCGCCTTATGAGCCGGCAGGAGGTGACCGCAACCGCAGAGCGCCGCAAGACGATGGAGAAGGAGAAGAAGAGCGCCTTTCCGCGCTTCTCGGGCTTTGGCAGCGGCGCCAACAAGGCTCGCAATCAGTCATTTGAAGATGAATCTCCAGGGTCCTCAAAGCGGTAAGGCAGCCTGGCCCATGCGGTAGCGCCGGCGTAACTGACTCCTGCATTAGTGACAGCAAGTCCAGCAGTGGGACGCAATTTTCGACGTCTCGTCCTTACATTAACGGTCAGCATGGGTCGACCTCCACCCTGCCGTCCTCCACCGACACAGGCTCGGACGACAATCTCTTTGCCAACGTTCCGCGCCCGCAGATCAACCAGCAGAGCAGCTCCCCTGGCTCGTATTTCAGCTCCAAGAAGTCGCTGCCAGCCCTGCCCAAGTCTAGCTCAGGAGTGACGGCTAATAATAACAACACGATGCCGTTCGGCTTCGGCAAGCGTGATCGCGCTATGACAGCCTCCAGCTACGCCAGCACGGCAATGCCGCCCAAGCTGGACCAGGACCTGTCCTTTGGAGAAGAGTCTTCCTTCGACGACATCTTCTCAGGACTAAACCGCAAGCCCTCCCCTGAGATGCAGAGACAGCCTGAGCCGACGGGCCGCTCGCTCCTTGCGGAAAAGCGCACATTCCAGCCAGAGCCTATCAAGGTCCTACCCCAGAAGCATGTTGAGGCACCCTTAAGAAGTTGGGACAGCCGCGGTTCCGCCGACAACCTCATGGACTCGCCGCGATCAGAGAACGACTCGCCACCCGCACCGCCGCCACACAAGTACCAGCAGTACGCGCCCGTCTCCATGGCCCCCGACAGCCCCGACATCCAATCGTCCACCGCCTTCCAGGACCGCAATGGCCAGGCCGCTCGCGAGCCTTTCATGCAGCGGGGAGGGGACAGTTCTCCTGAGCAGCATCCGACCTCTATCTCGACGTCATCCGCCAATTCCTTCGAGACCCCCCTATCATCGCGCTCCGCCTCCACAAATGCTACACCGAGAGCGCCGCTGCCGCCATCGGCAATTGCATACGACGACGATGATGACGACAACATGTTCGCACCGCCGCCGCCGAAGCCTCAAGCCAAGACATCGCCTGCACCAAGGCCAGCACCTCCCGCCGTCAAGAACCCTCCTCGACCGGTCGCAAACGGAGGCTCACGTGTCATGTCACAGGCAGAGTTCCGCGAGTACCAGAAGAAGCAAGCTGCTGCCCCGCCGCCTGAGGAGACCGACTCTGAGGAGGACTACGAGGACGAGGAAGATGCCATAAAGAAGCGGGAAGAGGAGGAGATACTTAGGCGGAAGAACCAGCAAATGTCCTACGCGAGAGAAGCAATGCGTCGCTCGACGACGGCACCGGCAGATCCCAACCGGCCAGAGAGCATTATCGACAATGCTTTCAACATGAGCAATGGGTTCCCGTCCGAGGTTTCGATGAAGGCGGACGAGTGGGAGGATGATGATGTTCCTCTCGGTATACTCCAACAGCACGGGTTTCCCAGTGCAGCACGCAACCGGGTGCCCAGCCAGCCTGCGAACGCGGTACCGTCATACTTCCCTGATCGTCCGGCTTCAGCTGGCGCCATGGGTGGGAACCGCCAGTCGACGCTTCCTGCCTTTGCCAGGAGATTGCCAATGGATCCTCATGACTCTTTCATTGGCGGTGGCCTGGTTCACCACGCAAACCGGGAGTCTTTGGGCTTCAACAACTTCCCTCGTGGCCCACAATCTGTCGCTGGCGATGCAATGGGTGGAGGCTACGGGCAGAGTCCCATGGGACCACCACCGCCGCTTATGTACCAGGACGCCGGCATGGCAGCACCGTCGCTTGTGGATCAGATCCAGATGCGCGACATGACAAAGAAGAAGTATCTGGGCGGAGCATCCCAGAAAAAGCCGGCGGAAGGTCCATTTACCGGCATGCTCGGACAGCAGATGAACTCACAAGGTCAGCCTCAGAACCCGATGCGCATGTCCCAGATGCCAATGATGAATGGCATGAACGGCATGAATCCCATGATGATGGGTGGTGGCATGAACTCGCCAATGATGGGCATGGGCATGGGCCAGATGGGCTACATGCCGCAGCAGCAAGACATGATGCAGATGCAGATGCAATTCCAGCAAATGCAGCAAATGATCGCCATGCAGCAGATGCAGATGCAGCAAATGCAGCAGCAACCACAGCAACAACAAGACCCACGGATGTCGATGGCAATGCCAAACAATATGTTCAACAACAGCATGATGGGCCAGGGTCAGAACATGATGGGCAACAACTCGTTCCTGAGTGTGCCAGGCATGCAGAATGGTATGCAACCTCCTCAGAACAGGCCCATGTCCATTATGTCCTCTTCGCAGCGCCCTTTCTCCACATTCGGCGGCGGCATGGGCATGGGCATGGGCCCTGGCCCCGGTTACACACCCAGCATTGCCCCGTCAGAGCGTTCAAACATTGGTCTTTCAGCCCGCTACAGGCCAGTCACTAACCACTCGGACGCAGTCTCAAATGGCACTAGCATGACCCTGCAGGCCTCGTCTGGCGTAAACAAGAACGCCGTCATCAAGGGCATCCTCAAGAAGAGCCCCCAGGTCAATGTCGAGGAGAAGGACGACGAAGAGGATTGGGGCTCCATGGCTGCCCGCAAAAGCAAGTTCATCGGCAAGGGCAAGGAGAATGCGAGCAACGGTCTGGAAGACCTTACTCGCGGGCTGAACATCTAAACAAGCAGAGCATCGAATCTGCTCATTTCTAATGGTTGCAAGATTGAAGACGGAAAGATGATTGAGGATTTGAACGGAGCGATATGGAGCGAGTCTGTTTTGCATTTACGCGGCGTTTTGTGCTGTTTGCGAGATCTAGTTAGACAGATCTGGTTTGTACGGAAAATTATCAGCGACTACCCCTTTGCGATATCTTGTAGCATCGAGAGGGTAGCATTGAATGGGGATACAAAGCTTGGCTGCATACTCATAGGTTGGCGGAGGAGAAATGGGTGAAAGGATAGATTTCGCTGTAATTATAATACCATGTGTGCGGCTTCTATCTACTGTCTTGCTGAACATGAATAGGACTGTGATGCATGGACGATAACGTGTCAATATAACAAAGGTGGATAGCTTAGGTACTTGTCCTCTCGTCGCACACTATGACCTCAAACCTCGCACCAACTCACGACATCCCCACCATCCTCAAACCACGCATATCTACACCCTCGGACATCAACCCCATCAACCCAGCCATCGTTCTCCACCGCCAACACCCTAGGAGCACGCTTCAGCACACCGCTGGCGCTCCCGTCGTAGCCCAGAACCACGCTACGCTCAGCAGCCGGCGTCTCCCACTCCTCGCCTTCGACATGGGGCGCGATAGCATTGCCCTTGACTTGGCTGGGCGTCTCGTCTCGCATGTCTATACTTCTGTGATCCGTAGTTCCGTCGTCAGAAAAGTGTACCATGCCGGTTTGATCCACTCTCTGCTTCGCTCTTGCAACCGGGTCAGCGTAGTTACACAGCCGCCAGGTCGTGCACATTGCGTCGTAAGTGAAGGCCCAGATCGTGATGTCGGGACTTGTCTGAATAGCGAGTTCGCAGAGATCTGGCAGTGTGCCGATTTCGGTGCCGGATAGGTTGATGGGCCAAATAGGACTGTCGTTGTCGGCTTCGGATCTGGTCACGGGATCGAAGGCGGTGGGCTCGTCCCACCAGTTGAGCCAGTGGTCGTGAGGACGACCGTCGGGGGAGAACGGTGGTGCGTTGTATATCTCCCGACTCTCTGCTGCTTGCTCGACTTTCGAGAGAGTGAGGACGTCTGGCGGCACGCTGTATAGCATGATGATGTCGCCGTAAGCAACGACGATACGAGCCCCCGAGGACATATCGATGGCGGCTGTGTAAAATCGTGGGACGAGTTGATCATGTGCTGGCTGCCTCCGGGTATCTGTATGTTGTGGCGGGATGAGGACGACCTTACGCAGTAGCTTCGTAGGCCCACCAAGTGGTGCGTCACATCCAAGTATCAGCCCATCATTGGATGGGTTGATGAAGAGAACATGGTGGCCATCACTCAAAGGCACGGCTTGTAGATGGTCACAATCGTGAGACTGGCGACGGCGGCTCTCACAAGCGAAGGTGCTCCAGATGGAGCTCGCGATAGGATTAGGGAAGAACTTCCGGTTGAGGGCTGGTCGATCAGTGGGATGCGCTGCACTCGAGATAAGGCGCAGCTTTTTGGCCGACTCAAAATCAGGACGAGGTGACAAGAAGTAGAGATGATCGCTCGGTGAGGTAAGTGGAAACCAGCGGCTCAAGCTTTGTCCAGTAAGTGCGTCTATCCAATGTAGCTCAATACTAGCTGCGCATCCAAATGCGACGCATCGGCGCTGCGGACATATCGAGACATTGCGCGGTGGGTCGTCTTCGGAGCAGAGATGACGGTAGAAGGTGGAGGTCCCGCTCTCAATAGGAATACTATGTGGTGGTAGTGTTGCTTCTGGCTTTGCTCTCAGACTTCTCAATGGTCCGCGAAGATCCAGGTTCCACGTCTGGTTGATCATGTTGTGATCGTGGGTATTGGGATCATCGGTGCCTCGGAGACGGAATCCTTGATCACGCGCTTTGAGCTCGATAGCGTTGAACGTGTCCAAAACCGGATTCTGGACGTAAGAGAAACGTTGAAGCACTCTGGGTGAGGTGTGTTCCGCAGAGTCGATTGCATACTGCAAGTCACTGGTGTCGCCGGTGGGTGTGCTTGGCTGAGCGCTCAGCCGTGGAAGGTACCCATCTCCTTCGACACAAGTATCTCTAGACGCAGGCTCAGGAGATGGTCGACCGTATCGCAGCTCGCAAACCATACCCATTCTTCCTTCCAGAAGTGCGGCAATAGCGTCGCGACCAACGGACGTGTTCATGCTCACAGAAAGCACTCTTCTCGGGCATACCACGCTGGTGAGGGGTTGCAATAGACCATCCTTCATGCCATAGATAAAGATAAGGGTGTCTTTCATAACCAGTAGGTACTTGCCGCAGATGCTTGCAGTGAAGACCAGGCCCCCGTTAGCTCGTCCTTTGGGTGGAGCATAGCCATCAGCCAGGCCTGAGAAGTCAATCTTGGTGCTTTCGACGATAGCAGGCCCAGCATCCTGCCCACTGCCAGTCCAATGGGAAGCAAGCGTGCACTGACGGGAAAGAAACCGACTGATATTCCATGCCTCGTCTCCAGAGGTGGTGGGGTTTCCCTGTGTCTCCATTTGAGAGGTTTTCGAAATATCGTGCTGCTGAGACCATCCTCCTCGACTCAGCATCGTGATGAGCAGGGTCTTGTTTAGACTTGCCATCATCCAACTTCGACATGTCCTTCGTGCGGCATTGAAGTCTTTAGGATGCAGGTAGCCGTATATCCCGACCAAGATCTCTGTCGGCAATGTGCCCAAAGATGGACTCGATGATGATGCAATGCTCAGCATTGACTCGTTTCGGGAGACTCTCTGTCTGCTCATGGGATCTTGCATCAGGTCATTGGCGGTAGGCGTGCTGTTTGGCCAAGATCGCTTGATTTGAGAGGTTTCGCTTTGTCCAGTTCTTTGATCCAACAAATCTTTCTCATTATCGCAACACTCAAGCATTGGATCTGCGAGCTCCTCGATGGGTGTGTTGACCCCTAGAAGCACGGCTGACATGCTTCGCACCACACCTAGCGGGCCGTCAACAGGCTCTAAGACCTCTTCTTCAACACTCGCGTGGTTGATCAATGAGAATGAGTCTGTACGGAGCCGGCGATGCAGATACCTGTCGTCGAATGACTCAGTCAGGCTAGGGAGTCGTGATCTTGAGTCGTTGTGCGACCCCGCAGACCGCAGACTGGGTCCGCTGAATAAGAACGTGCCAGGCGAGACAAGGTCAAGACTTGGTACGGAACCATGTACCGAAGATCCTGCGCGCAACCCAAAGCTTGATGCCCTTGATCTTGATTGTGGACTCGGTCTGTGCGCTGTTCGCTCTGCGTTTCTACCAAAGAACGAACTGATGACGCTGTGAAATGTGCCCCTTGGTCTTAACTGCCGCCTGTAAATGAATGCGCTTCTGTAATGATCACGTCTGGAGATGCGAGAGGTACTTCTACGAACGGCGGTGGTGGGAAGAAGGCGCGTCGAACGAGGGAATACATGGCGTAGTACTTCGGAGCGTCTTGTTGCTGGAGTGTCGTGATCATCGTTTGAAGGAGATGCTGATTGCTCGTTCACATGGAAAAAGTCTGTATCGATAGGGTATGAGAACTCAGACATGTGATCTCTTGTCTGAGACATCTGTGTAGTAAGATTGATAGGGCTCAGAGACAGCCTGTGAATGCTCGACGATTCGAAGAATGATGCAACTTGAACAGGCTCGGTGTTGAGTCGAGGAAGGACAGGCTCTGATTTGGTGCCAGCAACTCCCCTTGAGAGGTAGATCTGGGAAGACGTTGTCGCTGCACTCCCAGTGGGAGGCGGGATGGGCGCGCGCCAGTGTCTTGTTGTGTTGTAGGGATGTGAGCACAGTAGGAGTACGAGGTCGGACTAACGGATGATAACGCTTAACAATGAAAGGATACAGAAGCAACAGAATAACCGACAATTGAAAAGTGCGGAGTGTTCTGCCGTGATAGCAATGCTGAACAAGTGGAGAGAAGTCAAGCAGCGGAGGTCATGAACGAGAATATCCACGTTGCATTTGGGGTATCGACTAAACAGAAAGAACGCCACGGGCTTATGCTGGAAGGTGATAGACAACATCTACAGAAGGTGCTACGCAAGATCTGCAAGAACAGATACGAATAGTGGAAGGTGCAACACTAGATGGCTTTCAAGCATCGCCGTTGCCACTGGACGGAGTGGATCCGTTGGATCCGTTTGTTGACCTGGCGTTCTTGTTTGAAAGCCATACTTCGTTCAGACTACGGAACTGGTCAGTATTAGAACATCAGATTGATCGGCAGACTCACGGCATGACGAGACTCGGGATCTCAAATTTGAGGCCCCGCTCCCTGGCCTCGTCCAAGGTGAGCCGGCCCGCCTGTCGACTCTGGACGTCTTGATTTGTGTGGACAGCATCCTCTTGAAAGTCGCGTCCTAGGTCCGATCGCTCGGGATCGTGCAGACTTCGGAGAGCAATGAACTTCATCAGAGGTCGATATGTCCGTGCGTAAACAAACAAGAACCAGACGGTACAGATCGCAAGTGGCGCGACCATGACAGCGCGCTTGAAGGCTTTCTTCAGAGCCAACTGTCCAGCGACTGTGGCTTGGAAGAAGACCACTCCGATGATGACACGATCGCACATCATCGTCCAGCCCCTACCCGTCGAATGCTGGCGATGCTCCATTGCGTAGAGCAATTGGTATTTGTGGACGAATTGACCGATAATGAAGTATGCCAGGCCGACCAGAAGAACCTGCCAGGAGTCTCTCAAAACACTGTAGGCCAGACAGATGATGAATATGAGTATGGTCTGAGGCAGGAAGAAACCATAGCTGAAGACCGGAGGTTGAACGAGTTCTGCGTAGTCTGGTGTACTAGTCAGTGCCGCGCTTTCGGAAGACTTCGATATGCTCATTTACCTCGAGGCGTCTTCGCTCCAATCAGATAGATGGGGTACAACGAAAGTGCGCCAAACTCCAGTAGACGGAACGGAAATAGACCGAAGGCCTGCAGAATAATGAAATTCGTGTAGAAGCCGATCAGGTCGGACAATGATCTGGCCAATGCGTAAGAGATCTCCGTGGCGCTTGTCAGTCTCTCAGAGACCTTATTGATAAAGTCTACAAAGTTTGACGCGGTTCCGAGAATGGTGAACCAGATGAAGAAGTTGAAGAACGTAAAAAAGAAGTTCTTCGATATGACGGACAGCTCAACGTCACCTTGTGAGATCATGCCTTGTTTGTTGGCCAAATCTGCTACTGTTAGTAAAAGTTTGAAGTTGGTTAAAAATGACTCACAATCGTAAAGGAATGGAACCAGCACGTTGAGCAACGTCACTGAGAGCGTTGGTACAAATGAGTTAACGAGCTGTTCCAGAAGAGGGTGCTGTGTGAGGACGTATGCCAGCTGCGGAAAGACTTCCTCAATGGCACAAGTGTTCAGTGCACCAGCAATCGGGACAAGGACAAGTGCCCAGAAGATAGTCAACACTCCAATGAAGAATGTGATCATCCAAGACCTGAAGATGCGTTGACTTCGTGACAGGTAAGTATTAGGCCAAACGACGTCGGATGGGGCCGGGCTGTTGTTCGCAAGAAGCTGAAGAGGCGACGGGTCCAAGACGGCTTGGATAGCCATCTGAGCGCTTGCCACACTGTCCATCGTTACGAAGGCCAATGGCACTGGCTCGAACTCCTTCTTTCGCAGCGCCTGAATCTCCTCATCCAAGCCGCAAAGCTTCTCTTCGTAATAGTCGATGGCGTCCACGGTCCTGTAACGCAGCTTTAGGGGGCCGTGCCAGATTTTCGCTTTCGGCCGTGGGCGTGCAAACGGAACAACATCGTCAGAATGTCCGTTAAGAAGTCGACTGTCTTCGCGATCGCCTTCAAAGTCCTGGGGAGGATGAGGCTGAATCGCAGGCAGAGTTTCCAGGTTACGTTCCACCCTCTTACTTCCTAGATGCACTGTCCAGGCTTCCTCGAGCTTTCGCAGTATGGTCTGTCGCCGAACGATCCTCTCGTCCAAGTCTTTCCAGTTCCTGCACAGAGTGACGCTCTCTACTCTGCCGATCTGGAGATCTTCTATGAACTGCTTAATCTTGTCCTCAGATCGCAGATCCAGCGGTATTCCAGACAACCTGATTGTGCGGTCGGTGATAGTTGTTTGACTGCCCAGATATTCTTGCCTTATGTCGATGATCCTCCTTGTTTCAGAAACGATCAGGTACAGTATGAGCGCTGTGAACAAGTACACGAACACAAGATACATCCAGAGGTAGTCTGTGTATTCGTAGTAGTCGTAGTCGGCCCATGATGACCATGTTGTATCCGAGCGCAGTTCGAGACGTTCGCTTTTCTTGTCTCCGTTGCCGCCGCCACCCTTGAGCGGTCCCTTCTCCTGATGAGTATCGTGGACCGGTTTGATGACGGCGAGGGCGAAGAATAGGGTGACGAGGAGGAACTTGATCGCAAGTTTGAAGAATGCTAGGTACTGTAGCCAGCGTTAGCACGGGATCATATTTCGGGCAGTCAGACATACTACATAGGCATCCAGACCGGCCGATGCCAGCACCTGCTCATCGGTGATCTTCCATAGGGGAACTATCCAGCCGAAGAAAGTATCCGGAAGCTCGGGAAGCGCAGTCGCGAGGTTGCTCTGCTTCTTGCGTGCAGCGTAGAGGCCCTTCCATCGTGGTCGTAGGTACTACATGGTTCAGTAAGCGCATTTTCGTTAATTGGAAGAGGCCATCGTACACAGAACAGCAAGAATGCTCCCACGCCGAGCGTCACGGAGATGTAGATCTGTAACCGAACATCGCGCGCGTCCTGGTTTCCGACTACTTCGGACCCGGTCCTACAGATGGAGGTTTTGTTCTTGTGAGGGTGGTCCATTACCGAAGAGTATTTCTGATAGCCATGCCAAAGGGGAGAGGAAGGAATACAATGGAGGGACGCGGTCGCTGTAAAGGCGCGTGCGACAAAGCCGCTGCGGCGGTGAGCTCATCATGCATGGGGCACGTAACCGGCTAGTCTGGGCCCTGGCGTAGGGCTGTCCACGCGTAGCTCGCTCACTCGCTGCAGCCTCGCCCTATCATTTCTCGGTACACCGCGACTTTGCTGTTTCACACTCAGACCGACTGAAAGAGACAGTGATCTCTATGCATATTGGCCCTATGGCTTGATCGACGCTGTAAGATGTTGGCCTCGGCTGTGGCGCTCGATCACTTCTGAGGCACTCACCGACGCTTTGTCCAGTCTGGAGAAGGGGACCCTGAGAGACGCAACCCAAGTCGATCGAGCACTGAGACCTAAGATCAGCTTTCAAGCGTTTTCTTGACCTTCGACCCAAGCCGCTCTTTTGTTGGAACAGAAGTCTGCATGCCATTATTGCGCGCAACACGTTGTAACCAAGCGCCTCGTGCACTGTTCGCGCATACACAGCCAGTCGCGATACAACTCTCGATCAATGCAAAATCCGTTATCCTTGGTAACGGCGTGGCTTCGCCAAGATTGCGAACAGCTCATCCACTCACACGAGCTCACGCTGGAGGCACACAGATACATTTAAATAAAGAAATTGCTAAAGCAGAATGTCCCTTCTTGCACTCCACGTTGCACAAGCCATGCATGGACCGCACCCATGGCAGGTGTACCGGCAAATGAAATTCACCAAAGTCAGCGATACGGCAATACGGCACAGGACTTACTTGCTGAAGCGAATCAGGATCAAGCAAAGCGAGCTTCTGTCTATCAGTTGGCACCATGAGATCCTACAAAACAAAGAACTTCTTTCGGAGTCCGACCGCCGGATCGACGGCCGCTACAGTTGCACACCTCATTCCGGTGGGAACGCATGATCTGTGTCATTCTGACTGCACCCCCACCTCATCAGTTGCGCTAGTGTGTGGAATGACAAGCATTGGATTTGTGCTTGGCTAAAGCTTATTCGGGGGCTCGCGTGTGATGACAGTCGGTCTCGAACACTTGAGATGTTTGGTTGACAGCGCTGCCAGGACGCGCAACTCTGGTTTCGAGAGTCGGTCCCTTTGCCGACTTGACATGGGTCATGAACGATAGTGCGACTCTGCACGTCCACGGCCAACAGAGGTTGACGGCGCAACTACGTGGCAGAGGCCAGTGTGCGACTGTTTGAAGCAATCCAAACCTGCGACCCAGCGGGCCGAAGGGAGTCAAAGAGTTAAAACAACCTCGTTTCGGACACCTTCTTCGACGGAGCAGCGCTAAGGCAATGCGCGCTGCGCTGTCACTGGCGGCCTTCAGCTGCTCGCTGCACTCATGCAGACCTTAGCAGCCCACATCCCAGACGCCATTCCCGTTCCGCAAGGCATGAATTGGGGCACGGTGCGTCTCTAGGGCAGCTCTCAGGAAGATCAGTATCGCCCACCTTGCCCTGGCCATGCTTCTTCTCACATCGCTCTCAACATCAGACCAACCGCTCTTCCTCGTCTCGCAGCCAGGACCCATACTCTGGTCCAGATCAACGACTACCCCAGCTTTCGTATTTGACATCTCTTGATCTGCACCCCTCAGACCCTGTGTTCCCGCAGCGTGCATCGCCCTTGGCAGCCAAGATTGATGCGGCTCTTGGGACAGCCTTGATCCTTTCTACCGACGTCAAGTGGTACGTAAACAGCCACCCGCATTGCAGATTGCGAGGGCTTCCCGTGTTGTCGGTGCGCGATGCTGGGCATGGTGTTGTCTTGTCGCGCACCAGCGATCGGCTTTCGCACTCGCTCCCATCCAGGCGCTAAAGCAGCACTGCCCCGATCGCTCCTCTCCACACCCGCAAGGACGACTCTAGTTGCCACTACCACGCATTAGCTACCCGCAATGCTGACTGCAAGCCAGCGCAATCCAGTTCCTGACCACCGTCGCCGTGTCGCTCGCCATAGCCCCCCGTTGACCTGAGACACTTGCGTGTCGTCGCGACTCACCAACCCTCCGAAGCGCGCCCAACCACGAAGCGGCCGCCAGCTCCATCTATCGCGCCCGGGATCGCGCAATCGCACTGCTCCGCCTGTCTGGATACGCCTATCGAACGCCTGTAGCACCCTCCTCGCTCTAATAGTCACGTTCCGCTGCTCCGTCGTCCTCACTCCTCCCGTCTGTGCGCTCTCGAACCTCCCTCCTGCGACGCCGTCAAGCTTCCACAAGCTTGCCCTGCACACCCAGCTCCAATCGCACAGGATCACAGCGAATTCTCCGGCGCATACGTAGCTCGGCATCTACTGGATCGTGTGCGGTTGGTACCCTCCCACATAGGTCGCGGCTAGCCGCAGTATGTGCGTGTTGCAAGTAGCATGACTTCCAGCTCCAAGCGCGAATCCGTCTCCTCGAACTCCCCAGCGCCCAGCAGATCGTTTCTGTCGCGACTGAAATCGCCCCTATCATCCAAGTCGCGCAACTTCACCGACTTCTACATTCAGTCGGACGACCCACATCGCCAGTACGTTCCAGGAGACATCATCAGTGGGACGGTCATCGTCAAGGTTGTCAAGCCTCTGAGGATCACGCATTTGGTTGTCTCGCTGCACGGCTATGCTCAGGTGTTCAAGAATCCAAATGCGCCAGGCGATGCGTACAAGAACTACTCGGCAACAGTTGGGTCTGGGAGAGGGAAGAAGCAGGGAAGCTACTTCGGGAATGGCTTCGTATCACTTTTTGAGGATGAGGTAGTCCTCTGTGGGGAGGGCAAGCTGGCAGAAGGTGTCTACCATTTCAACTTTGATCTGGAGTTCCCTTCCAAAGGCTTGCCAAGCAGTATTGACGTAAGGAGAATGCACTGATCTGCCCACTAAGGATCCTGTCGCTGATCATTGTTTTAGTTCGAACGGGGTACAGTATGCTACATGTTGACCTCGACTTTGACCCGGCCGACAACAATGTCGCCGACCACGACATGCGATGTCAAGGTCACTCTCCGCGATGTGATCGACGTTGCACCAATCGCAGAGCCGAAACCTCGTGTCATCTCATTAGAGCCTATCTCGCGACGAAATCGGACTAAGACTCCAAAGCCACGACCAGAGACTGCAGTGTCGGAAAGTGTTCCACCCACACCCGGCGGTAGCACGGAAACGCCACGATTGGCCCCACCAAGATCGGAAACTGGAAATGGCATCCCTGAAGAGACCATCAACCCACGCAGCCCATCACCAAGCGAGACAAGCTTCGCAAGCCAGATGAGCAGCAGTGGTGCTTCAGGCACAGAGTACGGCATTCGATCTGTCAACACCGTGACCGATGCTGGCGGGTTCATAGCTGCCAATGGCAGTCGAGCCACAGTTAAAGGGAAGACTATCACGGCTACAATCGAGGTTCTGAAAGGTGGCTTTCTCAGCGGTGATCAGATCCCGCTCAGGGTCACCGTCAACCACAACAAGCACGTGAGGAGTCTGAAGGGCATCATCGTCACTCTCTACCGCCAGGCAAGGGTAGACATGCACCCAGCACTCCCGGTTGCATCTAACAGCAAAGGCGACAAGACGAAATCAGAAGAGTACTATCCCAAGTCCAGGACCGGACTTGGTGGTCTGTCACTGTCGTCTGCAGGCTCAAGTCACACGTTTCGCAAAGATCTCGGCCAGTCATTTGCACCGCTGTTTGTGGATCCTCGAACGCTCATGGCGGACATCAAGTGCTCTGTCAGAGTTCCAGACGATGTTTTCCCAACTATCTCCAACGTTCCCGGCGCCATGATCTCCTTCAAGTACTACGTTGAAGTTGTTGTTGACATCCAAGGGAAGCTCACTGGGCTGGATCGGATGGTCTCTAACGCTGGTGTGATTACCGTTCCAACGTCCACGAACAGCACACCGGGCGGGATGGGGCGCGACGAAGCCGCAAGCAACACGTTCTCAACCTGGGGCGGGACTTTCGTCGATACAGATGGCATTCGAAGAGAGAAGGGTGTCATCTCTTCGTTGTTCGAAGTTATTGTAGGGACAAAAGACAGCGAGCGTAGTGGCAAGCGAAAGCAGACCCAGGTTCCGCCAACCAATGGTCACAACGGCGTCCATGACATACCTTATGGATCTTACGACGAAGCGAACGCGTACGGCGAGCACGATCATTACGGCTATGGATACGATGAGCATGGCCAGTACTACGGTGACTATGGCTACGACCCAGCGTACTACGAAGTTCCCGGATACAATGACCACGGTACGAATGGAGGTCACTCATACCATGCGCCGCCATTGCCAGCCGCGGAAGAAGAAGGCCTTTCAGAAAAAGAACGGTTACGGAGAGCAGAAGCGTTGCTGCTCCCATCAGCACCCCCCGGCGCCGCTGACGGTCCCTCGATACCCGGTGGCGCCCTTCAGCACAGCATGCCAGCCTCCGCACCCGTCCTTCCTGAAGACGATGCAGACCCCTCATATCCACCGGAAGCGTCGTCATCCTCAGCAGGCCCTTCTCATCCCCCACCACCCTTCCGCGCAACAACCTCATCATCACTTCCCTACCGCACGCCCCTCCCCCCATCAACACGCTGCACAACGACCGAAGACACTCCTCAAACGCCCGCCACAGGCTCATCCCTGACAATCAACGCCATCAGCCAAACGCCCTCTGCACCACCACCCACCAACGGCGCAGACGACCATACAAAACCCCTTCCACCCCTGCCCCCGCAGTCGCCAGCTGCAGCGCCAGACTACTTCCCTTCATCCTCGCACGTGCAGCCCACGGACGATAAGCAGGAGATGCAGCGGCGCCGGCTGGAAATGGAGAGCAGTGCGCCGCCTCCTGCAGAGGAGGGTGAAAACTCACAGGCGCCTTCGAGACCGCCTCAGGGCCTCCAGCAGCAGGCACCTCAGCATTCCGCGCCACAGCATCTTGCTCCTCGACACCTTGCGCCCTCGGCGCCGGTGCTGGATGAGGACGATGAGGAGTTGGCGGCTGCTATTACGCCGGTTCGGAGTCGGGCGGAGAGACCGGTCAGCGAGGCGTTGCCTAAGTACCAGCGGTAATGAGACAGTAAGGGCGGTGTTGTGTTGTGGCCTTCTCAAGCACTGGCGTTTGGCGAAATGTCTGGCCAAAAGCATTAGGCATCAGTGTTTTCGATAATTTTCCATAGACTTATGATACCTTGGTCACGTAGAATTGAAATCAGAGAATTGATTTACTGGTTTGATGTTTACTGTTCTAAGTATGCGTCTTGTGCGTTTAGATGCAAAGAACGTCGACGCTGAAATGTGTATCGTGCCGGGCCGCCACGACCCCTATGGACTGAGCGCTGGCTTGATGTTACCTGTAACATGAACCTTCCCTTCCCCATCTGAAAGTCCTGGTGCTCTCCCAGACGCGCCGTCTTCGATCCAGCCTACAGTCATAGATGTAAAGCTCCTTGGCCGCCAGGTAACCGGGAGATATGCCTCTGTGTACGAAGCTTGTGAGTCCAGACTATGCATGACGCGAGTCACTTTTTCAGTTCCCTGATTCGCGAATCGAGAACGTATGATAGCTCTCGTGAGTGGGTGTCGTACATTGTCTGCAGATGAGCTAGCTTGGTGGTCATTTGCGACTCGAGAGAGGCTTTCAGGGCGATCAGGTCGGCGAGTCGCTTCAGCTGAGCGCTGTGGGCGGTGTCGCTGACGTATCGTTAGTTGAGTAGGTTTTGGAGTAGACGTCGAGGAGTAGGTCGAGGCAGATTAGTATTGATCAGGTGACGTAGGTATGAGAGCAGCTGATTGTATTTCAGAAGGGAAGTGATCGAGCATCAAGCCTTGAGGATGGGTGACGAGAGGTGCAGAGGTACCAGCGACTCACGCCTGTTCTTCGTGCTCATCGAAGAGTGTCGTGATGCTGTCTTGTACTTCGGTCTTAGTGCGACTGTACTTCTCCTTCACTTGCTTCTTGTTCACAGTGTGCCGTTTCTTCTGCTGTTCAATTTGTTAGGGCATCCCTGAGGAGACTCCGTATGAGCATGCTTCACCATACATTATTGAGGCCTCCAATAATCATGCTCTGAACAGCCGTGCCTTGGGAGAGTTCGATGTAATCATCTTCAGCTTCGTCGTCGACATTCGCAGAGTCTTCTGCATGACCATCATCGTCCACGTCCTCAGCAACTTGTCTACGAGCGTTTCGGCCTTGACGCGGATGGGACTGAGCAGCTGTGGACCCCGGCTGCTTCGCACTGCGTGGAGGAGCCATGACGCTGCTGGGTCAATAGGCGAGTTTCGTTAGTACGAAGACGAAGAGTGCGTGACTAATGGGCATCGGCTTGCTCGAGGCTTTGGATCATGAAGCCCGCGCAACAAGTTTGCGTTGCAATGTTGTCAATTGACCAGAGAGCAGGAGCAGCAAGGGTCGCTGGAGCCGGAACCCCACATGTGGGGCCTCAAAATCTTAGCGCGCTTTCCACCTAGCCAAAATTTTGGAAAGAGCGCTCCTGCAGCACTCCAAAACGAAACTACCAGCCGTCACGATGGGTCTCGCACAGCAGAAGAAGTACGATACACTGCAGCGCACTCCATGTTGCGATAGCAACTATACACTTGCTGACCATCTTCAGCCGCTCAAAGATCTCCGACGATCCCCAAAATACCCACTGGGCGAACAACACCGAGCGGTTCGGCCACAAGATCCTCGAAAAGCAAGGGTGGAAGACTGGCGACACTCTCGGCGCGAGAGATGCTGCCCACGAAGCGCACTACACGCAAGCGTCGCAATCTCACATTCGTGTGTTTCTGAAGGATGACAACCTGGGCCTGGGCGCAAAGCGTGGGAGCGAGCGTGCGGAGAACTTCGGTCTCGCTGGCCTGGAGAGCATTCTCGGACGTCTGAACGGTAGGGAAGAGGAAGTCAAGAAAGAAGAGGCCAGGCGCGAGGAGATCGAGAAGAGGGCATATGTGTACAGGAAGTTTGGCTCCATGAACTTCATCAGTGGCGGCTTCCTGGTCGGCGACAAGCTGGTGCCTAGGGCAGAAGTCAAGTTGGAGTCATCAGAGCCCAAGATCAAGGAGGAGCCCGACAGCGACAACGACTCAAACAAGAAGCGCAAGCGGGACGTGGCCGATGCGTCTGAAGAGGGCTCAAGTGAACAGAAGCTGAAGCGCAAGAAGAAGAGCATGGACTTGCGCGAGGAGGCCGACAAGCAGGACAAGAAGGCCAAAAAGGGCAAGAAAGAGAAGAAGGAAAAGAAGGAGAAGAAGGAGAAGTCGAGCAAAAAGATCAAGAAGGAGAAAGCTTCATCCGACCCCGAACCGATGTCTGACGATGCGCCCACACCTGCGTCCGATCCGGAGCCGCTCACAGACAAGGCGAGACGAAAGGCAGAGAAGAAGGCCCGCAAAGAGGAAAAGAAGCTCAAGAAGGCTCTGAAGAGGGCTGCAAAGGAGGCCAAGAAGGCGAAGGACAGCGCAGATGACTCAAGCTCAGAGAGCGACGATGATGACACAACACCGAGCTCCTCGGTCCCTGCGACGGGCACGTCTACCCCCAGCTTCGTGCCCCGAGGTGTGCAGACAGCGAGGCACAGGCACATCATGATGAAGAAGCGCGCAAGCATGGATCCGCAGGCATTGAAGGAGGTACGTGAAGATATCTGCCCTGACGCTCGGGCCTATACTAACACTTCTAATCAGATTTTCATGATCAAGACCCCAGTTGCATAGTCGACTGGCTTTTGTCGTTTTCATGAGCATAGCGAGGCGTTTTGGATATTGTCGTTAGTAGGCATAAGGAGTCGTTCATTGTCACACAGCGAAGAATGCATTGTCAGAGCATATCTCCATGCATGCCATGTGGGACTATCAAGTTGCTTCCTTGCGAGGATCTTCCAAAGGACTCGATCTCCTGAAAGCTGATGGTCCTCCAGAATCGTGACATGATGAGCAGGATGTTTGCGTTGCAGATGAGGCTGTGCCATCCGGTGTGCTCCGCGAGAAGAGTAACACCGAGCTCTGCATATGTATCGAAAACCCTTTGAACGAAAAGGAATGAAAAGTCAAAAACGACGTGCCTGGTGATTTGGCGCGGTTCGGACTACCGGCTGATCAGGGTTCAGCTGGAGGACCCTCAGCTGGAGGCCTCAAGTCGATGGCGTCCGTACTATTGTTGTTGACTCGACATAGCGAAGGGCCGACTTTGCAGCTCCTCTTTGTGTAGCGGTGCACCATGCGAGCTGCAGTGATCAGCTGCCAGTGACGACGCCCTGTGGCAGTGAAACGTCTCTGCAGCCATTGGCGAGTGCAGATTCGACAGGGTTGTGGAGATAACCCCGGTCGGCCGCACTGTCGGCAACATCGTTCCTGCATGCGGCTTGGGCCACCTGCTGATCCAAGGCAAGGCTATGTAATGAGATATCCAAGTTACGCAGCGCTCAACGCCTCCTGAAGACTGAAAGTCGACGCACCCTGCCCCACACAACACACTCGTTCGAACCGGTGGGCATGGCAGTCAACGGCAGCATTCGCAGACCCGGCTTCGCTTCGCCTCGTGAGTCCTGCAGCCACAGCAATCTTGAAGTCAAGGCTGATCCCCGACCCGCAGTCACAGTCCAACAGCGCTCGACGTCGCAATCCACGCAAACGCCCGAACCCTCGCCCGTCGACACTGCGCGCACGCAATTGGCCTCCAAGATGCCTTCCGCCGTCCTCTCATCGACAGACACGAAGCCCGCCCTGAAGCGGAAGCAGTCGTCGCCGATGATGCCGCCCTTCATGGTGTCCGCGCCGGGCAAGGTCATTGTGTACGGCGAGCACGCTGTCGTGCACGGCAAGGTACACCTCACGCGCTACTGACACCAGAACGCCAATTTGACACTGTGTAGGCTGCGATTGCGGCTGCAATCTCGCTCCGCTCATTCCTCCACGTCTCGTTCCTGTCAAAGTCCAACCGAACCGTGCAATTGCGCTTTCCCGACATTCAGATGGAGCACACATGGAACATCGACGATCTGCCGTGGGAGGCATTTTCGAAGCCGGGGAAGAAGAAGTACTACTACGACCTTGTCACAGCCTTAGACCCCGACCTCGTGGCCGCTATTCAGCCCTTCGTCGACGAGGTCTCGCCCAAAGCCCCCGAATCGATCCGAAAGATACAACACGCATCCGCCTTCTCCTTCCTATACCTGTTCCTTTCCCTCGCCTCGAGGAAGACTCCACCCTGCGTGTACACGCTGCGCTCAACGATACCAATTGGTGCTGGTCTGGGCAGCAGCGCCAGTATCGCAGTCTGCTTGAGCGCCGCATTGCTGATGCAGATTCGTGCCCTGAGCGGTCCTCATCAGGATCAGCCGCCGCAAGAATGTGAATTGAACATCGAGCGCATCAACCGCTGGGCATTCGTCGGAGAGATGTGCATCCACGGCACTCCGTCTGGGATCGACAACACAGTATCTTCAGGCGGCAAAGCAGTCTTGTACCAGAGGATGGGCGAGGGCAAGCCACCTCGCGTTGAGCCTCTTCACAATTTCCCAGAACTTCCCCTCCTTCTTGTCAACACGCGGCAATCGAGAAGCACATCAACCGAAGTCGCGAAAGTGGGCACGCTCCGCACATTACACCCAGCGCTCGCAGAGAACATCCTCGAATCCATTGGTATGGTCACCGAATCCGCATACCAGCTCCTCAACTCCCCAGACTTCGACCCCACATCCCACGCCTCACTCAAACATCTCGGCGAGCTTGTGACTATAAATCATGGACTGCTCGTCTCGCTTGGCGTTTCACATCCTAAGCTCGAGCGGGTCCGAGAACTCATCGATCACACCGGCATCGGCTGGACAAAGCTTACTGGCGCGGGCGGCGGAGGCTGCGCCATCTCCATCATCAAGCCCAAACCTCCTGCACTCACGAACGGGCACAGCAATGGTCACGACCTCTCTTCCGACGAATCCTCGGACAACTCCTCCGAAGCAGACTGCGCCGCGTCGATCATTTCGAACGGTACGAAGCTCAAACACAAGATCTTGGATTCCCTGGAGGTCAAGCTCGAGAACGAGGGCTTCGAGAAATTTGAAACTACACTCGCAGGCGATGGTGTGGGCATTCTCTGGCCCGCCGTTCTTCATAACGGCAACGAAGAAGAAGGCGGAGAGGAGATCGATCAAGAGAAGTTCCTCATGGCCGAAGGCACCGTAGGGATAGAAAGGCTAGTCGGTGTTGCAGGCCCTCGGAGGAGACTCGCAAGAGAAGTCCGTGAGGGCTGGAAGTTCTGGAGGCCATGGATCGCGCACGAGGAGGAGGCTGATTGAGAATATGACTTCGTGCTTCTGGAGACATTCGCCAGGAAAGCTTGGAAAGCTTTGTTCGATCTTTGATCGGCGACCTAACATTCGATTCAAGACCGCCATTTGGTATGTATGTTGTATAATCGCAAGACCTGATGGGAGAGGCAAGATTTTGGACGCAAGTCAGACGCAAGTCATCCTCCGCCAGCAGCTTCACTGCTGGTTTCTTTTCAAAGCTTGAGCAGTACTGCATAGTTGTCGCATATACTTTGTCAATACCTAATTCCATGTCTCATGACCAAATCTTACAATCTTCCGCAACATATTGCCCACGTTCAACACAGTCCAGCTCCACTCATCGGTGACCACGCACCAAGTGCTACGACGACTTCGAGCCCAGTATCTCATACCCCACCGTCTTCCCAAACCCATCCAACCCAATCTTAGCCTTGACATCCCGAAACTGACCCCCGATAAATGGCGTCCTGAGCTCCACTTCCCCAAAGTAATTTGGCTCCGCGCTGACCCTGTCGAAGCCCAGCCTCTCAAACAGTTTCAAACTGCGCACGTTGTCTTTGTCGATCTTAACGCGCAGATATCTCAATTCAACGCCTTTTCCGCCGCTGAACTCGGCCAGTGTGCTGTCCAGATGCGATTGAATGTAGCTCATAAAGGCTCGCAGCGTCTCCTGCGCCAGTCCCCGGCCTTGGGAGTCTTTTCGCGCGATCATTATCTCCAGCTCGCCGATGACGCGTTTTGGGCTCTCTTCGTCCTGGTCTTCTTCATCGTCCTCGTCGTCATACAGAAACAGATTCACGTCTCCGATCATGTGCTGCGGTGCGTCTTGTTTGCCGGCCGTGATGGCGTGTGTGTTCCCGTTGCTTCGCTCCTCGTCATGCGTGCACACGATGAACGTCAGTTTGTCGTTGTCGGTGCGCCAGGAGCGCTGCATGGAGTACTCTTCTTCTAGTGTGAGTGGCTCGGATGCGGTGGCTTTTTGGATCTCCAGGTCTTGCATCCATTCGTGGTATGTGGGCACGTGGTGGGCGCTGTAAGGAACGAGGAGGACTCGTGGGGTTGTGATGCCTGAGCTCGTGTTAGGAAGTGGCTGCTCGAAGTAATAGAAGCATGATCAAACGCACTCGTAAACTCGTTGATTTTCATGTCTGCGACGCTCGTGGGAAAGCCAATGGTTAGAGACTTGGTAGGAGGAAATGACAACCAAGACGCCGATCTGGTTCAACAAATGCAGAGCGAGCTCGAGCTGCCAATTTTGATTTTATGCTTTCTACTGCAGTATACTTCTGTGTAACCGCAAAAGTCGATGTTGAATCCTAGAAGTGACAGTACCTTCGCAATTGATTCCGAATTTCTCGGAATGAGAGTGTTGATGACTAGCTTCTTAGGGCAAGTGCTGTTTGAACCTCCATCTTCAATGTCACATTCATCTCCCCTTCATCTTCCACATCTTCGCAGTTCGCTCTGCCAGAGTACGAGGCATTGTGCAAAGCTCGCTTTGAGCAAGGCTTAGGTGTGACTTTCCAAAGAAGCCTAAACGTACGAACATGCGGACAAGAGCAAGGAACCAACTTGGCAGCCCATGAATCCTTCCATTTAGCCAGCGATCAACCTCGACACTCCCACACGATGTCCACAGAACGTATCCGCATTCTGGTGACTGGGGGCTGCGGCTTCCTCGGCACAGAGATTGTCTCTGCACTCCTAGCGACACAGCGCTACGAAATCACAGCAATCGACATCAACCCGCCAGCCTTAGGTACTACCACGTTCACTCAGGATGTGCGGTACGTCCGAGCCAATGTTCTCGATCGCGATGCTCTCCAAAAAGTCTTCGATGAGGCGAAACCCGCTATGGTAGTGCATACTGTGGGTGTGTACCGCTTGGGGACAGCACGGTACTCGACGAGGAACAAGGAGGGTGAGTTTACTGTCAATGTCGAGGGCACGAGGAACGTGCTTGAGGCGAGCAAAGAGTGTGGTGCGAAGGGTATGGTGTATACGAGCAGTGTTACCGTGGTGCTGGATGAGCTGGGCAAGGATTTCAAGAATGTGGACGAGGAGTGGCCGACGGGCAGAGCCAAGACGACTTACGGACAGAGCAAGGTAGGTAAATTGGTTCCTTTCTGGCTTCACATGCCCCAGCCGTGGCTTTCCTTGGATGATTCTTCGTGTCTACCGCCTCTCTGCAACAGAGTCAGCATGGATCGAGCAGATCCGAACATCCGTAGACACAGACAGGCTTCTGTGTCTCCACCCGCTCACTTGCCGTCAACTCGCCTCTACCTACTCCCTTCTCTTCCAGTTCTATCATGCTCGCACCAGCCCCGCACCCTTACCGTCGCTGACTCCTCCAGACTCTCGCCGAAAACCTTGTGCTCTCAGCCTCCACCCAGGACCGCTCATTCGCAACCTGCTCGCTGCGCAGCGCCCCAATCTTCGGCCCCGCCGACCCAACCGTAATCCCCACAATGCACGCCTGCATCCCTCACCAAACAGCCTTCGTCCTGGGCCGCTCAAGCTCCAACCTGCAAGACTACGTCTACGTCTCCAACGTCGCCGACGCGCACGTGCTCGCAGTGGGCAACCTACTGAACTCGCAGACCGCCGCGGGGCACGCGTTCTTCATTACCAACGGCGCGCCTGTTCCGCTGCGCGACTTGTGTCTCGCTATCTGGGCGCAGTTCGGCCATGTGCCGCGGTGGCAGGTCACGATTCCCGAGCGCGTCGCGTGGTGGATGGGGCTGGGTGCGGAGTGCGTTGAGTGGGCTACGGGCGTCGAGTCTGGGCTGAGTAGGGGCACTGTGGATGATGCGTGTAGAGACCGGTATGTGAGTTGCCACAAGGCCATGAGGATCCTGCGGTACAGACCGAGGGTGGGGTTGGATGAGGGGATACGGAGGAGCTGTGAGTGGTATAAGGGTGTACTTGCGAGGAGGGGAGTGGGAAAGGAGAATGGAGGATGGTCGTAGCGGGTGGTTTTTTGTTCGGCGGGAGTTGAAAACATATGTTGACTGCGTGAATTGACAGATTCTATGGATACAGATCTGTACATATGTGGTGCATACAAGTACCTGCCGTAATTGTCATGGTCCAGCTCCTCGAGTGTGCGAATGAAGCTCCAAAGGAGCTGCTCTGTTTCCGTGTATAGAAGTCATTCACTGTCGTTAGGTCTTTGGTCCATGCATCCTCTTCTCGTAGGAAACATGCCAGAGCGGCAAGCAAAATGCAAAGCGCTGACGTCTGGGCCTGTCGTAAAGCCAGTGGCGTTGTGGAACGCCGGCTCCTGCAAAAAGAGAACTGACCCGAAGGCGATTTGAACGCCTAACCTTCAGGAGACACCAAACTGGAATCTGACGCGCTACCGTTGCGCCATCGGGCCGGGTAAACTGTGTCAGCTCATTGTGCGATCACGTGTTGGAGACAATTTATGATGTCTATATACTAGTAGATTCTGCAAAGCGACTTTAAGCATTGAGCAATGCAGAGGCCAAATGATTGACATCTGGTGATGGTGGGGTAGACGCCGATGATATTAAGCCTCGGCACAAACAGTGGGGCTTCCGTCCGATCACTTACTGCGCTTCCCAGTCTTCGACTGAGACAATTTTGTAACGACTATGCATTGCAAACTACTACTAGACTACGACTAACTAAGAATGTCCGAGGACCGGTGCCTAACCAATAGGAAAACCAGCAGATGGTGGGTATCTCTAAAGAGAGCGTCCTTATTACTTTCCTCGCCCTTGTCCAACAAACGGAACGCATTAACGCAAAGAAACACTGCAACACCTCAAGGCTGCTCTGACTGTCCCGCCTTCTCTGCCTGCACTTCTTTGCTATTATCCGCCTCGTTCTTCTCCAAATTCCCATTCTCTTGCGGCCCCTTACTCTGCCCCGCCTCTTCTCTCTGCCTTTCCACCCCCTCCGTGTCTTCATTAACATCGTGATGTTTCCCCCTCCAGCCCTCCGCATTATGACTCGGCGTAAAATCGCCCATATGATGTTTCAGCGCGCCGGCCTTCGCGCCCGCAACGCCCTGGACCTGGTGTCTAAGATGGCTCTCTTGATGCTCGCCCTCCCCCTCGAGGCGATCGAGTTCCGAAATATCCGAGCTGGAGACTGATGACGACCGCGAGGCCTGCGTGTACACGACGTGATCGCCCTCCTTCTTCTTCTTCTCGCGCTGCTCGTCCTTCATGTGGCCCATCTTCTCCGCGTCGCCCTGGCAGTCCAGCGTGCGCACATGCAAACCAGGGAAATTGGCTTCGAAAAAGGCTTTCAGCTGGGGCAGCAGCGCGGCGTTCGGGCGGTACGTGCCGCTGTCGTTGTCGATGATGAGTTCGTAGTAGCTTGGGTCGGTCTTGGGCTCGTCTTTGGGCGGGCCGCCGTCCACGTCGGCGGGAGGGTGGCTTGCTTGCGAGGGATCTTCTGGAGAGCGGTTGGGGTGCTTCAGGCGGCGGATGAAGAACTCGCCGCTGAAGGCGATGTAGGCGGCAACGTCGCTGTGCATAGTGTGTTTGGACAGCATGTCGATGCCAAACTCCTTGCCGGTTTCGGTGAAGCGGAAGAGGGCGTCGAGGGTCAGGACGTAGGTGAAGATGCGGCCGCCTTGGTCGTGGTGCACGAGGTCAAGGAACTTTTGCGTGAAGGCTTTGCAGGGCTCCGGAAATTCTTTGTACTCGGTCGCGGCGTCGAAGTTGTAGACGCGCGCGTGCTGGTGGTGCAGCGCTTTGGAAAGGATGAAGCCGCGCACGCCCTTGGCGGTGAACATGCTCTTGACGAAGGGCTTGAAGACGACGTAGCGATGGTACATGTGCTCGGGGACGGGCCCGCGCAGCTGCAGCTGATTCGACTGGAAGTTGTATCGCTCGGCCTTGGTCTTACCAGTGCGTCGCGACACACTGCCCGACTCGTCCGGCTCCTTCTGGCCCAGCAGGCGGCCCAGCAGCGGTGAGTAGTGCCGTATCCAGTACTGCGGGCCGATGGTGTAGCAGCGCCCGCCGTGCTCGTCCTGCGTCCGGCCCAGCACCTCGGCGCTGACGGTGAGGGTGCCGTTCATGTGCTCGGCCTTGCGAATGCAGACGGCGACGGCGCGCAGCACGAAGGCGCGCTTGCTGATCATGCGCTTGCGCAGCGGGTATGCCTGCTCGCGGATGCCGCCCCAGTTCTCGTTGACGCTCGCGACCTCGACGTGGACGTTGCCCAGGCGGTCATCGTGGTCGGCCGGGTCTTCGTCGTAGATGCGACACTTGAGGCGGAAGCCGCTCGAGGGTACATTCGCGACAATCCACTCCTGGTTCCACACGGGGTCGGTGTTCTGGCGCACCGTCCGCGTGCGCAGGGTCAGCGGCGGGTCTTCCTTGTGGCGGTTGGGCAGGGCGGTCGTCAGCTCGGCCAGGATGAAGGGGTCGGCGGAGAGCGTGTTGATGTCGGCGAGCGGCAGGTTGTTCGCGCGGTGGAAGGTGAACTTGACCGTGAACCCGGGCTGCTCTCGTTCAGCATAACATTCCGATCGCAAGCGTTCCCTACTGTGTGTCTATACCTCTCTGCGCGGGATGGGCGTGTCGTCGTAGCCGCCCTCGGGGCCCTTCTTGCTCTCGTTGGTGTTGGTCTTCTGCGGCTTCGCGGGCTCAAAGGCCTTCTCGTCCAGCTTGGCCGACTCGGCGTTCACGCCCGTCGCGTTGCCCTGGTGTGTCTCCTCCATTCCGCTGCCCGCCTGCTGTGCCATTGCGCTCGTCTTTGTATGCGATGAGTCTGCGCGGCTCCTTCCGGCTGTCGGTCGAACTCTCTTTGCGCTCAGACAATCGGGCCTGTTGTGCAATTGGCGTTGGGATCCGCGGACACAACACTATGAGCGCTGGAGAAGGAGGGAGACGCAGTGCGTTCACGAGCGCGGCAGCACGTAAATTGGGGCAGCAGCAGGATGACTGCGGCTGGAAAGGGCCCCGCGCGTCGCAATGCAGGCGGAGCAAGGTCCTCGGGCACGGGACGGATGAGCAGGGCTACGGCCTACCAAGCTTTTACCGTCGTCTAGGCAATGCTTGTCTGACCAGTGGCTGTGTCCCTTCCTGGCCAGCTGCTCTCAAGTTTGTCACATCGCATCCCGGAACGTGGCTCAATGCGTGCATGTGGCCCGTCTTTGTACGGCTCTCGGCACATGTGAGCCCGCCGACGTCATATCTAAACTGCTTTGGACCTAATTGCGAAGAAAACTGGAAAGCGAGACAGCGTCAAACCTGAGATCTTCAGCCACGCAATCTCATCTGTCAGGGTCCGCTCTGCACGTTAGCCACACTTTAGCTTTACCACCTTGGGGATCTTCGTCAAATGTTACGTTCGCTTTTGAGAGGGAAGATGCTATAGTCTAGTCTACCACATGTAAAGCCTCCGCCGTTATTAAAGGTTATACAAAAACAATAGCCGTTGTGCAGGCTAATATGCAAACGCCGGCTCACCAATGCTGTTGGTCGCTCGCAAAAGGGTATCATCGTACAGGGTCGTCAACCGACACGTGGTGTCGACAAAATCTGGTCCAAACAAGTGCTGACTCGCGACTGACTTACGCCATCGCCATCTCGATCTTCTTGCCCTTCATGCTCTTCCACTCCACAAAAGCAGCACCGACGATCGACATTGCGCCTGCGGCGACCGACACGTAAAAAGTCTGCGTCAGTGTGAGGTTGTAGGCGGACAGAACGCCGGGGAGGAAGCGCGCCTCGATCTGGTTCTTCAACTCGGTTGCACCGACTGTCAAGACGAAGCTGGAGTCGAGCTCGGGGACAACGTTGTGGAGGTTCTTGATGAGCTGGTTGGTGAAGACGTTCTGGCCGACCGAGATGAAGAGCGCGCCACCAAGAGTCTGACTGAACATCATGGTAGCGGTACCAATGGGAACGTCGTCGGCGGGCAAGACCGTCTGGACCGCTACGAGGATCTGCTGCATACCGAAACCGACACCAGCACCAAAGATGAATTGGTAGCCGATCCACTTGGGCGAGTTGGTGTCAGTCTCAAAGGTCGACAGGAGACCGGCACCGATAGCCATCAACACCGACGAGATGAGCATGAACGGTGTGTAGTAGCCGAAGTAGGTGACGAGGCCACCAGCCAGCATGGAGATGATGACGAGACCAAGGATCGCAGGCAAGTTCATGATACCAGACTTCGTGGCAGAGACGCCCTTTACGGCTTGGAACCAAATGGCTGAAAATGTTAGCTTCAGATGTTTGAGGGAGGATGTAGTCACCACTTACGAAGGTAGTAAACCATGACGAAAAAGGATGCACCGAGCATGGCTCCGAAAAGGGCCGATCCCCAGACGTTGCGGTTGAGGAACACGCGAGGAGGAACGGTGGCATCCTCCTGCTTCCACCACTGCACGGCGACGAAGCCACCAGCGAGCAGGACGAAGAGAACGAGGAGAGCGATGATGCGGCCGCTGCCCCAAGCGTACTTGCTACCACCCCACTGGAGAGCAAGCAACAGGCAGATGATCGCAGGCAAGAACAGGGCGGTGCCCTCGAGATCGAACTTCTTAACCTGCTCCCTCAAGGTCGCCTCGTTCTTCTTGCCGCGGCGCTGGATGGTGAAGAACGGAATGATGAAAGCAGCGGTAACAGCGCCAAGAGGCAAGTTGATGTAGAAGCACCATCGCCAAGTCAGATGATCAGTAAAGGCTCCACCCATCTGAAGCTTCGTTAGCAAATGCTTGACTGTACGATGATCCACTTCTCCGCGTTGTCGACGTTCAGGGCTGCACTTACCAAGGGTCCAGCGACTGACGCAATGCCGTACATACCACCGATCAGACCCATGTAGGCCGGGCGTTGGCGCAGAGGTACAGTCGACGCAATGATGAGGATAGCACCGCTGAAAATTCCAGCAGCACCCACGCCAGCGACGGCACGACCGATGATGAGAGTAGTCGAGTTGGGCGCAACACCGCAGATCAGGGAGCCGACTTCGAAGATGAACAGGGCGATGATGTAGACCCACTTGATGGAGTAGTAGGTGTAGAATTTGCCGTAGAGAAGTTGTGTCGCGCAGGTCGTGAGCAGGTAAGCTGATCCGTACCAACCGACGTCGTTCAATGCCTTGAACTGATCTGTGATGCGAGGAATAGCTGTCGCGATGATTGTGTTGTCCTGAGATAGTCAGCCTTGCCGTCTGGAGGTACCCCAAATACGCAATCATACCAAAGCCATGCAGAACACCGAAAGACACAAAGCCAGGGTAATGATCGCGAGCTTCCACTTGGTTGGGTATTCGAAATCGTCTTCCTCGTCGTAGTTGCTGCCTCTGGAATTGCGCTTCTCATTAACCTCTGGCTCCTTCTCTTCTAGTGTCTTGTCAAGTACTGAGGGAGCAGCTGAGGGTAGGCCGCTCTCGCCAACACCCATCTCTTTCTTCTCGAGATCGCCCACGCTTCGCGCAGCGGTCTTCTCTGAGTCTGCCATGCTAGCAGGCCGCAGAGTTTGCTTGTTTGTTTCGCTCATCTGTGCCAAAGGTTTTGTAGAGGTGTTTGATGATGTAAGGGTTTGTGTTGCAAGGGTCCAAGGTAGTGTTGTTGATTAGCGGATGAGTAACTGGTGTAGGGGAAAATGTAGCCTGAGGGAAGGGGCGACTATAAGTATATCCACAAAAGGAGCGCGATGATTCAAAGGGCGGAGTTAACGTTATGATCAAACTACGATACCAGGACCTTCGTCCAGGGCTCGGTGGGATTAGGTGCGGGAGCTAGCCTCGTTCACAGACCGTTTTCGCGCTTCTCGGGATGCGCGACTCACCGTGGGCGCCTTTGGTGAAGGGCTTAAATTACACTAGCCGTTTTCGTATGCACAATCGGTCGCCCGGGCGAACATTCGTCCCTTGGCTGCGACGCCTTGCAACCTAAGCCCGCCTGAAGCTCTGCGCGCATTCTTCGTGTAAGAGCACAACAGCGGATGCTGTGTTGTTATTACCTGCACGTCGCCGTGTCGCATCAGCCCCGTTGACCGGGTGCAGCTACCCAGCTTGCTGCAGCTTGCTGGCAAGCGAGCAGAGTATGGCATCAAGAATAGGAGTGTCCAAAATGTGTCGTTGAATGGGAGTGTGCAAGCCAAGACCGCTCGCTGTCCTTGCGCTCCGAGAACCATTCTAGACTCCAGCTTCGCGGCCAAGCGCTCCGCAAACGTGAGTCGATCGCTCTCATTTTTTGTGGATCTTACGGAAAGTGGGATACGTCAAGAATTGCAGGCCAAGCAACAGAAGGCTTGAAATGTCTCCGTGGGTAAATTGGAGACATCAACATGACCCCCTCTTTGTCACCGGGTTGGGCAGGTAGGACGTGCCTTTAGTCCGCAAATGCCAGTATGCAAACGACAGCATTGCGAAGCGCCAACGTGGTGTTGAGATTTCGTCCGTCGATAATTGACAAGAATGGTTGCCTGAAGATCTGATTATGCGCGGGTGATCGGTTAGAGATTGGCTGAATGCGACGAGTGGCTTGAGCAAGGGCTTGACGAGCCGTGTTCGCTTCGTGAGAGGAATCGGAGCGGGCAGCGCAACTCGTCCGACCTCCGACTTTTTGTCTGTTTCAGCCGTTTCGAGTGGTCATCGCGTCACTTGCGTGCAGGATTGCTTCGAATTGAGCTCCGGTCAGGCAGCTGCTGCCTGTTGTCCGGTGACTTTTCTAGGTTTGATGACAACAGCACTGGCTGCTTGTATCACGATGCTGGCGGAAGGAATCGCCGGACTGCTGGCGCCCTGGTGACTCGTTCGCAAGAATATACCCCTTGTGAATGATGCCCAGCCCGCTGCATCAGCCTCCTGCAACCCATACGACGCAGCAACAGAATATCTTTAGCACGTGAACAGGTTGCTCAACATGGATCTTGGGAACAAAGAAGCTGCACAAGGTTGACAGTATGTCTTTTTGCATTTGATGGCTCTGTTGCACGTCTGCACTGACTACAGTGTCCGTCTTTCGCCTGTTGACGGCTTCTTCATCATCGCAGGATCAAGCTCTCGCTCTCGACTGTTGAATCGTCGGTGACCATCGCAGGAAGGTGCGACCCACCTCAATATGTAGGTCTTACTCAGCGGACGTTCGCTTGCACCCACTCCCACACCCTCTGGATGTATGCCTCATCGAGCGGCTTGACATCCCGGAGAACCGGTACGTGCTTCTTACTCTCCTCTGTGGCAAATGAGGGCCGTTCTACTGAGCTGCCCTGCGCGCCGTTCCCATATGCCTCCTTCCACAGGCCCAAGAGCTTCTTTGCTGGATGCTCAGTGTCGCTGTTCTCCAATCGCTGAAGCCAGTCTTGGGGTGACACAATCTCGAAATCTGCCTTCCTCTTCAGCCAAAGTAGCATGTCATGCCATGTGGGTTGGCGATGCGGATTCAGGATATGGTAGACTGGCAAGTTCTCCTGGCAACAATTCTCCTCCCGTGTCGACTCAAGAAACGCTTGTGCCGCGATGTCGACAGGTAACCAATCCAAAGCTTCATTCCCAAGATCAGGCAGACACTTAATAATATGTGCAGTGCTTAGCATCATGGGCCACGCCTCTTTCGTATTCCAAACCCCTGAGGTTGAGTCTCCGGCGAGTTGTCCAACACGGACGATCGCAATCCGCCCGCGCAGACTTGTCCGTCTATCTGCCTCAGCGCAAATATGCTCCGCTACCCATTTGGACCGGGAGTAGCCAAGCGGAGATGCAGAAGAGGGGTCGGAAAGAAGCTTCTCAGGCCAACAGCCGGACTGATCTAGCTCGCCATTCATAATAGCGGCCGTGGATGAGCAGTATGCAAAGCGCGGAGGAATAGCGCGCCCTGAGCTCAGGGCAAGATCCAAGAGGTGCTTGACACCAGCGATGTTGTCCTTGGCGAAGCTCCGTAGCTTCAGACGGAAGTTGACTGTCCATGCGACATGGACGATGCAGGTCACTTCATGAGCTATCCTGTTGTAGAGCTCGTCGCTCAAACCAAGACGCGCATCGCTGAGCTGAGCTGGGATCACCTCAACTTCCTCGTTTGGTCTATCAGGCGTGAGCAGGCTTGTCAAGCCCCTTTGCTCCAGAGCTTTGCTGACGCGTTCCTTCGCCGCAAGCTCGTCTGCGCCTCTGACCAAACAGTACACTTTCTTGGTCGTTTCTGTCTTCTGCAGCAGATCCAGGATGTGCGCCCCGAGGGCACCAGTCGCTCCGGTCAGAACCACTACGTCGTTCTCCTTGCTGTCCTCACGCTGACCATTTGCAGTGGGCTGTGAGGCTCTTCCATCAAATGAGCCATATTGCTCTACCAAATCTTTCATCAACTGTTCTTCGTCCTCCTCAATAGCGCCAGTATCACCATGTCTCCTTCGCAGAACGTAGTCAGTCAGACGCTTGATCGACCCACAGTCTTCGATGACACTCATTGGCAGGGGCTTGTCGCAATTAGGGATGAGGCTTCTAAGGCGAGTGCGGAGCTGCATACACGCGATGGAGTCCACACCATACGAGAAGAGGTCCATTTCATCGGTCAATTCAGCGGATTGAGATGTAACGGACTGTATCAGATCCTTGAGGTGCTGTGGCAGTTCATCGTCAGAGATGTAGACTGACTCATTGGAATCTTGCTCGTCATAGGCGCGGTTGATGATTTCCTCGAATCTGGCTTCAGCGACCCTGCGGATCAGAGTGCCTTTACTGCTTCTCTCGAGTGGTGCTCGGTGTGGTAGAGGAACCAACATATGACGAGGTATCCTAGCGTGGTCTTGACTGTCTCGGTTGAGCTTCTCTATCGTAGGTGTGATCGCGTCGAGTAATTCTCGGTCACTCATCCCGCTCGCTTGGCCAGACCGAAGCAAGAGCGCCCCTGGGTAAGGCCGATTAGTGCCAAAAATTAGGACGTCTTGCAGATGTGTGGATGTGGCTATAGCATCCTCAAGTGGTGCGGGATCGAACTTCTTGCCTGTGATGAGTGTGAGCTGCGAGTCGGCACGCGAGTTGTATATCCAAGCATCTGGGATTGTAGGATGCGGAGCGAACAAATCTGCAGTCGCAAAGGAACCATCTGGGCGATTTTGTTTGGCCTAGAGCTCAAGTCAGACGTGTAGCTTCAGGAAGACAAGCAACACGCACCATGTGTGGCCAGCCCGGCTTTATCACCAGCTCTGCCAAGCCATCGTCTCGTGGCTCGAAACTTAGAAGCTTTACTGGGTTGTAGTTCCGCAGGTACTGCCAGTCGTTGTCCGCCGAGAAGTCGCGGAATGAGGACATGACGAAGCCACACTCAGCACTTCCGAACCTTGAGATCAAGTTCACACCACTTCTTGCTAATCGGTCACCGACCTCTGCTGGTAGCGCCGCACCACCAACGCCAACGATTTCCATCTTTTGCAATAGAGACAATCCCTGCTCATCGGATTCCATCATCTGTAGCACGTATGGTACGGAGGAGAAGTATTCGACTGCTGGAAGACCTTCGGTGGACGAGTATGATGCCGCCATCTCCAGACTTTTGCAGATGTTGCGAGCCGTGATTGGCACATCTTTGCCAGGAAACAGCCAAATGAGAGCGTTACTGGTCCACGCTCGAAACAAATCCGCGATGCCTCCATGATAGAGAGGTGTTGTGGTGAATGTTGCCTTCCCCGGTATCTTTGGAAGGTGAGGAAGCACGCCCAGTCCTGCTCGGTGCGACTGTGGTATAGGCTTCGGCAGCCCTGACGAAGTCCCTGAGGTGTGGTGTAGATAAGCAACCGCGGTTTCCTCGAGATTAGGTGTCTCATATGCAATCTCCACAGCCTCGCTGATCACTTGGTAGATGTCCTCCTCATCCTGCAATGGCAGCAATTTAGCGTCAAAGCTGGATACATTCTCCTCTTTCGCCAAGCTGACAGTCTGTTCAGCACGTTCGGCATGTGCGATGTCGTAGAAGAAAGCAGTTGCTTCGCATGATTTGTTCAGGTGCAGAATGGCGGCAGGTTGGCATTGTGGTGCGATTAGTAGTACCGAGTAACCCAGTTTCATCAATGCCAACCATGTAAAGAGGAAATCCGGTGAGCTGTGGCATAGAAGTGCTACCGTTTCTGGGCCCTCTGGAGAGCCTCCGAGGGCTTGTCTCAGCCTATCCGCAAAGACATTTGTGCCTTGATCGATCTCTGCGAACGTGAGGACTTTATAGGTCCATTTCTCTTGTTGTGACTGGGGTATGGGAAATCCCACAGCTGGGAGATAAGGGTGATGTTGTGCTTGATAGTTCACGAACTCGCCAATGGTCGTGTACGGATTGGGTTGGCTTTTTAGGGTAGCCGCTTGACCCAGCGTACAAACGAAGTAATTCGTCTGCATGGTAGCAGCAGAGAAGATAGAGAAGAAGGGAAGGCTGCACTTCGATCAGGGCCTCGTGATAGGCTTGCACATCAAGCGTAAGGGTACTCGACCTCGCGTAGAGCGCTGGAATGAAGTTCCTGGGAGCGCTTAAGTCGTGACATCATCTAGGTTCTGGATTTAGCGAGACAGTGGAGGTCTTGCATGAAGACATCATGTCAGGATCCTACACTTGTACAACATTTTTGAAAACATCTACCCCAGGGCGAGCATCAACGGCTGGGGTGAGATGCAGCCTTTTGAGAAAGTGACGTCCAACCAGCACGAGAGAAGGCGGGTGCACGAGCCAATGTTTCAACATGCGGGGAAGCTGCGCCGCACATCTCAACCTCAATGGGTGGCTGAGCCGAACAGAAGTCTATCGTTCTGATGCGGTCTTATGCTTTCATGCTATCGGCAAGGCTGGATGTGACAGCCAGTTTCCTACAATTGAAGGAGGTCTTCAAAGGCCTGATTGACTACTCTTGCTAATCAACAGGTCTTCCGAAGACTACAACTGGCTCTGTGGTCACGTCCAGTGGCTCCGGCAAGATGAGAGTTATGCACCAGGTCTTGCATAGTATTTGACATCCAGGACGAACAGCTTCGCTTTCAATTTGTCTGCATTGGTACACACATGATCTACCGACTCGAGTTTTCTGTGCGGGACCCCACCGCTTGAATGTCGCGCTTGTCTTTACGGACACGCTGAATGCCAACGGCTCGAGCGAGCCGGCAATATCGCAGTCCAATCAGCTCGGGATGACAGGCTTCAAGCGTTTCTGTTCGCAAAGTCATTGGCGGTCTTTCTCTTAGCGTCGTCAGCAGATTACGCGGATACTAATGACAACATCGCCCGTCGAGTTTAGATGTCCGCGCTGCTATTGCAAGTACTGGCAAAATATCTTCAAGAGAGACGAGTGTCTTCAAGGAGTCAGGACGGAGATCGCATATCAGCGTGGTGGGCAATTTCGGCTGGAAAATATTGAGTTGGCGTGCACCTACCAGCCATGAAGATCAGGCGATAACAAATTTATACCTGTGCTCAAGGCGATCATGAGCTTTGACGAACGCAAAGTCCTGCTGCGTGCTCGTGACATGGCTCTTGTCGTCACCAAATGGTCAGGATGCACAGCTACCAACCTCGCGGTAAAAAGCGCGTTGTACGAGGCTTTGAGGCTGTATCTTTTGCGGGGAATACCAAGACCAGCCACCGGCAAACGCTTGGTATGCGGGTGTACGCACCCTGTGCGGCTTGAGTGATTCGCAAGGCTCAGAATAGCGGCTTTGCGCTGTCTTGACGGTGCGTGGCAAGACAGCTGGTGGTGGCGACCGCATCCAGCTCGTGAGCGACTTTTAAGGAAATTTGTCAAGTAGGAAAGGTCGACGGATGGTGTTGAGTTCGCGCACCCGTGCGCCGGCTTTGAGTGGGGCGCGCTATGCAAGGTCTCGTCCAGATCGGGGCAACCGCGCTGGAGTAAACAAGGAAGTCGCGTCGGATGTCTAGGTCGTGTGTTTGTGCCTTTGCCGGCCACTGTCGCGCACCACGCCCTTCTCAAGGGAGACCGCCTGAGACGTGCGACATCAAACAAAAGGATGGGGTGCATGCAAGGCTGGCAGCACTGTGACGCCGCCGATGATGCAGTTTGTGGCTGATGTGGAGCTTCCCGTAGCAAGATACCCTGTCCAAACACTGGGAGAGCCGAAGTCAGTGGTTGGGGCGCCATGGAAACCATTGTTGAGCACGGCCACGACGACACGGCTCTCGGTTCGAATGCATATTGCCCCAGGCCAAGCGATAGCTTCCCGCCGTCGCAATTCGACTCTTTCTGCGCGCTGTCCGTCCTGGTGTGCGTCACTTGGCGCGTGGGTTGAAGGAATGCACAGCCAACCGTATCCACTAGCGTGCGACGAAGTGTTGCGGCAATGCACGGTGGCCAAACCTCTGAAACGCATTCTGCAAGAGAGGGACCTGTCATCGAGAGGTCCAAAGCAGTGCACCAGCTCGATTAACGTCAATTGTGAAAGCACATGAGCAGCAGCAGATAGATTACCCATGAGCAGCAATTTCCGTCGCGGTGAAGGGAGCAAGCGCGTCCAAGCGTTCTTTCTGATAACACACCCTGCTTCGGAACTTGCATTCATTGAAGCACTTGCACTAGTGCAGAATAGTGTCTGTGCCGCGTCCACCTGGATCATTTAAGACGCCCGACACACCCGTCGCCCGCCTCTCAGCAACCGCCTTTCTCATCCCAGAAAACAGCTCGCATCACAGTAAGTTGCCTCACTTCGCAATTGCATGTCTTGGACGCGCATGGTCTCCACCCATTGCGTTGCCAGACTGCCTCTCCACCGCGCAACTGCTCTCCACCGCCGATCACCGTTGATCTCCCGCTGACTCTGCTCTCTCGCGTAGGCATTGATACTCGTTGCGCAATACAGCAATTCACCATGCTCTACTCATCCGTCATCGTCGCCGCTGCCTTTGCTGGCTTTGCCGCTGCCCAGAACAGCACCGTCATTCCCTGCTGCTCTGTGCCTCTGACCCAGGTCCCCGAGGACACAAGGCAGTCATGGTGTGACGCCCAGGAGAACACCTGCGTCGACCTTTGCGGTGGCCAGGGTGACATTGCCAGCAACGGCAACACCTGCGACGCTGTTAGTTTGCCCCGGACTGAACTCCAAACAACCTGCTAACGCCATTGCAGTCTTCTCTTGACTACACCTGCAGCTGCTCCAACGGCACTACCATCTCCGAGGACGTCATGAAGACCTACCAGCAGACAGTCCCCGCCCAGATGTGCTACTACTGGTACGATGCTTGCATCAATGCCACCATTGGCGCTAACGGCGAGGGCAACGCTGCTCAGCAGTTCCAGTGCACCCAGGCCCGCAACAGCCAGTGCGGTAACACCACCTTCGACGAGTCCTCCGACGGCTCTTCCTCCCAGGCCTCCGGCTCGGCTTCCGGCTCTTCCACCGGCAGTCCTAGCCGCACTTCCGGTGCCAGCGGCTCTGCTACTGGCTCCAGCACTGCTGCTGCTTCTTCTGGCGCTGCCGTCATTTTGGGCACACCTGCCCTGGCTGCTGGTCTCCTCGCCGTCTTCGGCCTTGCCTTGTAGGAAGGTCAACTATCTCAACGTAGATAGCGGGCCGGTCCCTACACGGTGGTTGTGGTAATAATGGAGGAGGATATAGGTCTCACGAAGTTATTTGGCGTCACGTTGCGCGGTCTTGTATGCCCACTTGCGCATGACACGGAGAAGGAGAAGCTCGAGGAGCTTTAATGCGATGATATGAAGGATAACACGACTTGCAATACCCCAATCAAAATCTTCCACTGTTCAACTATCCGCTCTCTGCCTGTTGCTGTGAAGCTTTGTTGTTCACAAGTCCTTAATTCGTCTGCACGCGCCTTCGTTGCGCGTCTGTCAACAAGCCGGCCGCATCCGGCAGTTGCTTCCACAAGGTTGTGTTCCATATCAGGGTCTACAACAAACACACTATTTTTGGGACCGAGCTGTCACCTGCGTCAGAGTCGCAGAGTCGCAGAGTCGCCGCATCTATCAACCGCATCGGTCGCTGTCACTTTTATCAGCCTCGTTGCGGCGCATCTGTGTCATTGGCCAATTCGTCTGCACCGTTGATCAGCTGGCTTGCCCCGACTTCCGGCATGCATAATCGATAGCGATCCTCGCAAGGGTGTTGAACGAGCTGCATCATTCAACAATCTGCAGTATCTTGCCCAGAGAGCTTTGTCTGAACCTCATCTCCGACGCCCTTCCTTCCAAGTACCACAGCCCACTGTACTTGCGATCCTCCGACTTGTGCGTCGCTGCTTTCGGTCTCACCGCATCACAGGCAGCCGAGGCTCGAGTATTCCTTCCGCTTCCAGAAGCTACAGGTCTATCGGTGCGTGACAGCTGAAATCTTGAGCCGCGGTGTTTATCTGACTTCCTACTCTCATTCAGACTTTCAACTCTAAGAAGCTGGCGTTCTTCAAGCTTCTGAGGCCGTTGTCCTTCTCACCGCGTTCGCCATCGAGCTACGTCAGAGCTTGTCACCGCCCCATATTCGCAGAAAAAGCGCCGACGAACGTCAACACCTACATCAAACATCCACAGAGAAACGACAGTCTGTACAGAACCATGGCGACACTCAGTGCCCAGCGCAAGCACAAGGTGACCATCGTGGGCTCCGGCAACTGGTGCGTCACACCCTGAGCCAATTGCAATCTGCAATAGCTACGCAAAGGCAGGCAGAGCTATAGGATAGTTGGCTAACATGTGCCAGGGGCACCACAATGGCCAAACTCGTGGCCGAAAACACCAAGGCCAATCCCTCTCTCTTCGAGGAGCAGGTGCAGATGTGGGTATTCGAGGAGGAGTACACGATTCCCAAGAACTCGCGACACTACAACGGCTCAGATCAGCCCGAGAAGCTCTCGGAGCTCATCAACAAGGTACACGAGAACATCAAGTACCTACCGAACATCACGCTGCCGTCGAACGTCATTGCGAACCCCGACCTGGCCGACTCTTGCAAGGACTCCACGATGCTTGTGTTCGTGCTCCCACATCAGTTCATTGCCAGGACATGCTCGCAGTTGTCAGGCAAGATCTTGCCATATGCTCGAGCTATCTGCTGCACAAAGGGTGTCGATGTGAGCGAGAAGGGTATTCAACTCATGTCAGAGGCCATTGGCAAGGGTCTGAACATCTACTGTGGTGCACTGTCAGGCGCAAACATCGCTTCTGAGATCGCCAAGGAGCTATACTCAGAGACTACTGTCGCCTACGACCCACCCCCTATGGACTCTCGTCACCCAACTCCAAGCGGGTCACCGAGCTCTTCGCAGGTCAACTTGATTAATCCTGAGATCGAGCCTGGCAAGCGATCAGCTCAGTTGACCCCCCTGCCCAATGAGTACCCTCCACTCTCTCACGAGAATATCCGTAAGCTATTCCATCGCCCTTACTTCCATGTACACCTGGTGAACGACGTCGCTGGTGTATCTCTTGGTGGAGCTTTGAAGAACATCATTGCTCTTGGGGCTGGCTTCGTCGATGGTCTCGGCTGGGGTGATAATGCTAAGGCAGCCGTCATGCGTGTGGGCATCCTCGAGATGGTCAAGTTTGGCAAGATGTTCTTCGGAGAGAGCGCTCGTACCAGCACTTTCACAGAAGAGAGCTGTGGTGTGGCTGATGTCATAACGTCTTGCTCGGGCGGCCGCAACTTCCGCTGCGCAAAGATGGCTGTCGAGCGTGGAGAGTCCATTGGTGCCATTGAAGAGAAGGAGCTCAACGGGCAGAAACTCCAAGGCACCAGCACTGCCATTGAGGTGAACCAGTTTTTGAAGGCACAAAGCAAGGAGGCAGACTTCCCTCTATTCACCGCCGTCTTCAACATCCTGGAGGGTAAGGCCAAGCCTCAGGATATTCCTGAGCTCATTGAGCCCAAGCATTGAGCGTTCAGCGTCTTCCAGGAGGAGCGATCGCGAGGAGTCGCATGCAGCTGTTCGGATTCCTAAGCAATACCCACTATAGATTTCTAATGAGCCCGTGTTTGCGGTCCTGTGGAGAAAGCAGCGTTTCAGCGCAGATTCGATACAATGATCCACATCTTCGGAACGCGTCCCGATGAATTGCACACTATGCACACATGGTACTCACTGATTGTGACAGCGCGCAACATGTGTCACCGCTACATGCTGAGCAAGTCAATAGCTGTCATCACGTTCACGCTTCATAAACACCGCCAAACGCCGAGCACTATGCAAGCCGCTGACAGCTTGGCAACTGGCCCATGCTGGAGGGTCTTGGGTCGCTGCAGTGCAGCCTTTCAGTTTTTCAGACATGATCGCTGTCGCAAGTACGGTAGCAGGTGTCAGACGTCCAGGAAAGTGGGTTACTTTATCGCAAAGGTGCAATTATGACTGTTTTCTCGTGCGCAAGGCTGCGTCTTCCTCATCGTCGCAGATCACCCAGTTTCCGCGGAGGCTCTGCTTAGAAATGCGGGACTACGTCGGTACCCAACGAACGGTCAGGGATCGCCGCCGAATTTCTGCGGGACGATCACCGCAAGCTTGTCAGACATCGCCTTTTCACATCCACCACTTGATTCAGGAGACATCAGGAACCCATTTTCCGCCGCAGTTATGCAGGGACAGAACCGTATCCAGCGGCTGCGCGCCGATATAGCGGGTCAAGGTGATTGGTAATGTATGTCACACTTGCTGAGTTTGTGCATTAGAGGGCCATTAGGGCTCAACAAAGTAGCAGAGTGCGAGATTTCACGGTGACGTTGTGGAGTTCAGGAGCGGGTAGCGTTTGGTAGGACTCGGCAAAGCGGTCGCGCCTTCATCGTTTTACGGCATGACGACAGCGGTTTTTGGGGCCGGCGTTAAGTCCGGAAAATAGTAATGTCAGCGAAGGGTAATTACGCTCCCTTTACTATCTGGTACTTGAGTGCCATTGCGCTCCTCTCACCATTGCTTCGCTCTAACCCCCTGCGCGTCATATCGTCCCTCGTTACTGAGCTCAGTTGCTTACCCAACCCGCCATCTCGACTACCTCCAGGCTCGAGACATTTGAACCTCAAAAATGTTGTGGGGCTCCAGCCTCCAAGATCCTCGCGACCAGGATCCCAGAAGGAATCCATGGCATAACGAGAGCCAGTACATCGAGAATGGACAAGAAAGAGTTGCAACTGCAGACGACAGCAGCGACAGCAGTAGCCCAGACGGTGTCCGTAGGACTGGCACCTGGGGTGAACCTGATGCGGGCAGATTCGACCCTATCACTGCAACGGCGGACATCAATGCTCTTCGAGAAGAGCTCGCGACTCTATCACGTACACGATCCCAGACCGCACGCTCGGAGCGAAACCATGACGGGCTCATGCGCACCATTAGTAGAAAGAGCACTCGCCGTAGTGCCTCTGGAGGTCATCAAGTATCTCACGTATCGCACACAAACACCAGCGACTCCACCGCCGCAGAAGACGAAGAGGCTGCAGAGGCTGCAGTAGCTGCTGAGAAGGAGGATGATTTTGAGCTCGGCGACTTCATGAAGGAGGGCTACTTCGAGAAGAGGAAAGATGGCAGGTCAGCGAAGAAGGTTGGTGTCGTCTGGAAGAACCTCAACGTCAAGGGTGTTGGATCTACTGCAACTTTTGCAAAGACTGTCCCCGACGCGATCGTAGGGACGTTCGGTCCCGACCTCTACCGCATCATCACACGCTTCATCCCGGCCCTGCGCCTTAACCGCCACCAGCAGACTCGCACCCTAATCAATGACTTCTCCGGCGTTCTCAAGGATGGAGAGATGATGCTCGTACTTGGAAGACCTGGATCTGGATGCTCGACTTTCCTCAAGGCAATCGCGAATAATCGGGAAAGCTACGCAGCGGTTGAAGGAGACGTATCCTACGGAGGTATTTCTGCGGAGAAGCAAGCGAGGCAGTACCGTGGTGAAGTCAATTACAATGAGGAGGACGACGTCCACTTTGCCAACTTAAATGTTTGGCAAACCCTGCAATTCGCACTCACCAACAAGACGAGGAAGGGCCGGAAAGACGAGATCCCAATCATTCTCGAAGCCCTCCTTAAGATGTTTGGTATCTCACATACAAAATATACCCCGGTTGGAGACGAGTACGTCCGTGGTGTGTCTGGTGGAGAACGGAAGCGAGTGTCTATAGCAGAGACACTTGCAGCAAAGTCTACCGTTGTATGCTGGGACAACAGCACCAGAGGTCTGGATGCCTCCACAGCCCTTGACTACGCAAAGTCACTCCGTATCATGACCGACTTGAGCAACCGTACAACGTTTGTCACTCTCTATCAAGCTGGAGAAGGCATCTACGAACAGATGGACAAGGTCATGGTTATTGATCAGGGACGCTGCATCTACGAGGGACCAGCGAAGGAGGCCAAGCAGTACTTCCTCGACCTCGGCTTTTTCTGCCCCGAGCGACAGACGACAGCAGACTTCCTCACCGCTGTCACCGATCCGACGGAGCGAAAGTTCCGTGAGGGCTATGAGAACAGTGCTCCAAAAACACCTGAGGACCTTGAGCGGGCCTTCAGAGAGTCCGAAGCGTACCAAAAAATTCAGCGGGATGTTGCAACCTATGAAGAAGACCTCAAAAGGAGCGACTATATCGACGCGAAGGACTTCGAGGGTGCTGTCGCCGAGAGCAAAAGTAACAGCAGACTCAAGTCGAAGTCTTCTCCGTACACGGTCTCGTTCGTTCGGCAGGTTCTAGCTTGCACGAAGCGTGAATTCTGGCTTACTTGGGGCGACAAGACAACGTTGTATACCAAATTCTTCATTATCATCTCGAACGGTCTCATTGTCGGTTCCCTCTTCTATGGGCAATCGTTGGACACGTCTGGCGCCTTCACAAGAGGTGGTTCGGCGTTCTTCTCCATCTTGTTCCTTGGATGGCTACAACTATCTGAGCTGATGAAGGCGGTCTCCGGTCGACACGTCGTGAAGAGACACGAGGATTATGCCTTCTACCGACCAAGCGCTGTGAGTCTGGCCAGAGTCCTTCAGGACATTCCACTCTTGTTGGCTCAGGTCATTCCCTTCTCGATCATCATGTACTTCATGACTGGTCTGGACGTCGACGCTGGCAAGTTCTGGATCTACTTCCTCTTCATCTACATCTCGACCTTCTGTATCACATCGCTCTACCGAATGTTCGCCGCTATGTCGCCGACCATCGATGACGCCGTACGCTTTGCTGGACTGGCACTCAACATCCTCATCGTCTTCACCGGTTACGTCATTCCCAAGCCGCAGCTGCTTTCAAAGTACATCTGGTTCGGTTGGCTGTTCCACGTGAACCCTGTGGCATACTCTTTCGAAGCGGTGCTGACAAACGAGTTCTCCAACCGCATCATGGAATGCTCTCCTTCTCAGCTCGTTCCTCAAGGCCCTGGCATCGATCCCGCATTCCAAGGCTGCAGCTTGACAGGTGCTCAGCCAAACTCGAACACCGTCAGCGGCGCGTCGTACCTGCAAACCTCGTTTGAGTACACGCGATCCCACCTCTGGCGCAACTTTGGAGTAGTCATCGCTTTTTCCGTTCTGTACCTACTTGTTACTGTCTGGGCAACTGAGTTCCTCTCCTTCTCAAAGGGTGGTGGCGGTGCTCTGGTCTTCAAGAAGTCGAAGCGCGCAAAGAAGGCAGTCAAGGAAGAGACAAACGATGAGGAGAAGGTTGTTGCTGGCGCGACGAGCGGCAGCTCCTCCGGCGATGGCACAAAGGAAGAGGAGGAGGCCCTCGCGTCCATCTCGAGCAGCGAGAGTGTCTTCACTTGGAAGGATGTCGAATACACCGTTCCCTACCAGGGCGGTGAACGCAAGCTTCTCAACAAGGTCAATGGATACGCGAAGCCTGGTGTCATGATTGCTCTTGTTGGAGCTTCTGGCGCCGGCAAGTCTACGCTACTTAACACACTTTCTCAACGTCAAAGTACAGGTGTAGTCTCAGGCGAGATGCTTGTCGATGGCAAAGACCTAGGCAAGGCATTTCAGCGCGGCACCGGTTTCTGCGAGCAGATGGATCTCCACGACGGTACCGCCACGATTCGCGAGGCCCTTGAGTTCTCTGCTATCCTACGCCAGGATAAGAGCATTCCACGCCAGGAGAAGATCGACTACGTCGACAAGATCATCGACTTGCTCGAGCTGCAGGATGTTCAAGATGCTCTGGTCATGAGCTTGGGCGTCGAGCAGAAGAAGCGTGTCACAATTGGTGTCGAGCTCGCGGCGAAGCCTTCGCTTCTGCTCTTTTTGGACGAACCTACCAGTGGACTTGACAGCAACTCAGCTTACTCGATTGTGACCTTCTTGAAGAAGCTTGCGGCGGCTGGTCAGGCAATTGTCTGCACCATACATCAGCCTAGCAGTGTTCTCATCCAGCAATTCGACATGATCCTTGCTCTCAACCCTGGCGGTAACACAGTAAGTCCTCTTCAAGATCATTCCTCATCATGGCCTTATGCTAATACTGCGCAGTTTTACTTCGGTCCTGTGGGCGAGAACGGCAAAGACGTGATCAAGTACTTTGGGGACCGTGGCGTTCAGTGTCCTCCCAGCAAGAACGTAGCAGAGTTCATCCTCGAGACCGCAGCGAAGCCAGTCAAGCGCAAAGACGGCACCCGCATCAACTGGAACGAAGAATGGCTCAAGTCTGACAACGCCAAGCAAGTTCTCCAGGAGATCGATCGTGTCAAGAGCGAGCGCAGCCAGAAGGCTCCGGCCAGTCAGGACGCTGAGGAGGAATCCGAGTTCGCCGCTCCGGTCTGGTTGCAGACTACAATGCTTACGAAGCGTACCTTTGTTCAGCAATGGCGCGATCCTTCATACGTCTACGGCAAACTCTTCACTGCTGTCATCATCGGTATCTTCAACGGTTTCACATTCTGGCAGCTGGGCAACTCCATTGGCGATATGCAGAACAGGATGTTCACGTCCTTCTTGATCATCCTGATCCCACCTACGATCGTGAACGCCGTCGTGCCCAAATTCTACCAGAATATGGCTCTGTGGCAAGCACGTGAGCTGCCATCGAGGATTTATGGCTGGTTTGCATTCGTTACCGCTCAGGTGGTTTGCGAAATCCCAAGTGCAATCGTTGGGTCCGTCTTGTACTGGCTCATCTGGTACTACCCAACCGGTCTTCCCACGGACAGCTCCACTGCTGGATACGTCTTCCTCATGACAATGCTCTTTTGGCTCTTCATCAGTAGCTGGGGTCAGTGGATTTGTGCTTTTGCGCCGTCGTTCACTGTCATCAGTAATGTGTTACCCTTCTTCTTCGTCATGTTTGGTCTTTTCAATGGCGTCGTTCGCCCATACTCTATGCTTCCGGTATTCTGGAAGTACTGGATGTACGTACTCCCCTGATATTATCGTTAAGACTACATACTCACGTCGCATAGGTACTACGTCAATCCTTCCACCTATTGGATCGGTGGCGTTCTCGCAGCAACACTCGATGGCATCCCTGTTCAATGCGCCGACACCGAGACCGCCATCTTCAACGTCCCGTCTGGCCAGACATGCTCCAGCTACGCCGGCAGCTTCGTCCAGCAATCACCCGGCTACCTGCTGAATCCCGACGCCACCAGCGGATGCATGTACTGCCCCTACACCACCGGAAATGACTACCTTGCGACTCTCAACATCCAAGCCAGCCAGAAGTGGAGAGACTTTGGCATCTTCCTTGCTTTCTGCATCAGTAACTGGGCACTCGTCTACTTCTTTGTCTGGAGTGTGAGGATCAAGGGTTGGAGCTTTGGCTTTGGAAAGCTGTTCGGGACCGTGGGCAAGGTTGTGGATAAGCTTAAGGGAAAGGGAAAGAAGAAGCAGGAGAGCGAGGCGTAGGTTTGGACAAAAGTTTCATCAGCCAGGGCTCTGGGATCTTCGAACTTTCTCTTCAAAGTAGCGACATGGAAAACCTGCTTTGGTACAGCATAACCATAAATCATATGTTAGACAGTTTTCTCAACCCTTCGTTGGAGCACGGCGATTGCCTGCCGGGTGAATATTGGCCTCAAGAAGGTGCGATATGCGGGAGTAGAGCAAGCACGAAATGCCAAAAGGCGCAATAACAAGTCTCAAACAAAGCATGCAAATATTCTGCATCGACCGAGGCAGCCATAAAGCACAACCACGGATCAGGCTCACATGTCGGGGCAGGCTTCAGCCCGATTGGGCCGCAGGCAATTTTTGACGGAGCCGGCTTTCGCGAACCACATTGTTGTCCGCCGCGGTCTACTTTCTCTCGTAATTTCGAAACAACCCACCTCCTCCACTTCTTTTCCGCTGCCACGCAAACGAACACCGAGCCTGACCCGTGAGCACCTTGTCATCACACACGAACACCGTCTCTGCGCATACACACCCCGCTACAATCATGGCTCCTGGAAAGTGGGGTACGTCATACTCAGATTTTGTGCGCCGCAGACGATGACTGCACTGCACCTGGCCACCACAGACACTGCGGCTAATCACCAACAACAGATGACGAAGAGTCTGGCTCCGACTCTGGCTCTCCCGCCCCCGTTATCGCCCGCCGCGGAAAGTTCGACGATGAGGAGGAAGACGATGTGCGTCGGCCCATGCCCCGCGCCTGCGCTGCCCCGCCATGAACAAATAACTGTACTGACGCCCACCACAGGTCCTAGACTCATGGGACGCCGCAGAAGACTCCGAAGTCGAGCGCGAGAAGGCAAAGAAGGCCGCCGACGCAAAGGCCAAGGCAGAGGCTGAGGCCAGGGCCAATCACAAGACAAAGGCAGAGCGCATCGAGGAGCACAGGCAAGCGGCTCTGCGCAGGAGACAAGAGGAGGAGGACTACGAGGATGAGGATGAGACTGAGGAGGAGAAGCGCCTGAGGCTGCGACAAGCCGAGCAGGAAGCCTCGCGTGCTCAGGCTGAGGAGCTGTTCGGCGAACTCTCTGTTGGCAAGTCGAAGAGTGCGAAGGCCATCACCGTCTCCGATTCGAGTGACCCCACCAACTCGATCGACCTCAGCGCCATGCCTCTTTTCAACCCCAACACCAAGGACCAGTTCCTCAAGCTGCGCGAAACCCTGATCCCCCTCCTTGCCAACAATTCAAAGAAGGGGCAGTACTCTTTGTTCCTGCAGGAGTTCTGCAAGGGTATCGCAAAGGAGCTGCCTAGCGATCAGATCAAGAAGATCGCTTCTGGTTTGACCACCTTGAGCAACGAAAAGATGAAGGAGGAGAAGGCCGCCGAGAAGGGCGGAAAGAAGACCAAGGCGGCAAAGACCAAGACCACCCTGAACGCTTCCAGGGACGTTGGTCGTGCGGCGGACACATCTGCGTACGACAACGAGGACTTTGGCGAGTAAGTAGAGAAGATCTCCTCTTGAATGCGGCAAGCTGACAACGCTCCAGCGACGACTTCATGTGAGCGGTCTTCCCTCGAGCCGAGACGCGCTCTCTGCTACACCTCTTCCCGCGCCAAACACGGCAGCCGGGCAGTCATCGAGTCCGCTTTCGGGCGCATCCGTCTGCTGCTGTTTGACAGCTTCCTCGATTCCCACTTTTGCTTCTCTGGCTTTTCTAGGGTGGAGATGGCATAGTTTTCATGCATAGCGTACGACGGGTATAGAGTGCTGGGCAAAATGGATAGAAGTTGCTGACGAATACATATTTTATGATCTTGACCTTATCTGCTGCTCAGCAGGCCAACGTGACTTTTCAACACGAGAATCATGGTACTTCTGCGGACGACCAGCGCGATCTTTGCAAACGAAGATGACGTAAGAACCTGGATTTGCGCACATAATCTATGGGTATCCAACCTTGTCTTCCTTACAACCTAAGCGCATCAGTCATCTCAAAAGCGTACAACTCCTTCGTCCAAGCAGTCACCGACCGACCTCGTTGCCATCTCTTGGCATTTACATTCAGACGCTGTCAAATCACCCAAAAAATTCCCCACTCACCAAGCTCTCCCACGGCTTCCCCGTCTCCCAGACTCTCTGCATAAGATTCCTTGCGCGATCAATCTGGTCCCATCAGCATCTAGTCTGCACATCGAAGCAAAATCAAGGACTCAAACACATACCTGCGTCATCCCAAATCCCTCGACGCCCCTCAGTCGATCCATAATCTTCTCCCTGTGTCCCGCGTCTTGAGCGTCGCACCCAGCCACAAACATGGGGAACAAGAGACACGCTTCTGCGCTCGAGCCGCGGCGCACTTTGTACAACAGCTCGACGATCGAGTGGATGGCGCTTTGCACGGCGGCGTCGTGGGCGGGTTTGCCTAGGACCCGCCGGTACAAATGCACCAGCCCGCCCCAGTGGAACATCTCGTTTGTGGCGTAGATCTCCGTTGCGTCCCACGTCGTCGTGTCTTGAGGAGAGGAAGAGGCGGAGGGCGAGGAGGACGAAGTGTGCCCGCAGTGCTGTACATGGCGCTGCGTCAAGCCCTCCTCGAGCTCGCGCTGGATAGTTCGTGCCTGGTCCTCGATATCGCTCGTCGGGCGCCAGTCTTCCCTTATGCTCCCCTTCTCATCGATGCGCAGTGGCTCGCACAGCTTGGCCAACTCGCTGATCCTCGCCAGGCTGCCAACACATCGATTCGTAAATCCCATCAGGCAGTCGATTTCAAACTCCTCGTCGTGTCGTGCATTGGATCGTGTCCAGTACATACTTCCCAGCGGCGTATCGGTTTTGTTACCCGATAGCGAGCCCAAAACATCGAGATAAGCAAACCACCTGCTCAGAAAGTAAGAAACCCGATCCCCCCGATCCACGCCCTGAGGACCGCCGCGTGCTAGAACCATGGAGCGCGCCATCTGTAGGTGCGATTGCCACGAGATGGGCACTTCAAAGGTGTTGGAGGCGATGATCTCAAGCGAGGCCATCATGATGACGGCGCAGAGCGTCGAGTTAGATACTTCGTTTGGATTTGAGGCGAGCGCAAGGCGTAGTTGTGGGAATACGTCGCGCACCCATAAAGCGATGCGGTTGCTGGGCTCGGGCTGCGCGAGCATACGTGCGCGGTGCGAGGCGGAGTAGGCGAGGAGGAGGTTCATTATCGAGGGATCGTGGACGGCCACTTTGAGCGGGTTAGTCACTCCGGGTTTTTTCTTTACGTGTGAGATGCAGTGTACGTACTTTCTGGTAAGATTTGCCGGAAAGGGTTCTTTTCGCAGTCATGGGGGACCAGGATGCGCGCGGTATGGTTGATGAAGTGATGGAAGTAGAGCAAGTTCATCTTGTTCTCCATAAGAATCGGCGGCAATGGCTCCAGACTCTTCGGGATTCGAATCGGCACAGGCTTCACGTAGTAACCACCTTTCCCGAAGGCCATGTCTCGGGTGCGTGGTTCGGCGTCATCAAAGGGGAAGTCGGAGTGAAGCTCACGCGTACCAATTTCGGGACTAAAAACGGCGATGGCGGAGTCGTCTTTGTTCCGTGGAGTGTCGAAGTCGGGCAGTCCGAGATCGTAGCCATATGTGGTTGACACGGAGTCCCTGACTGGGTATCGTCGTCTCGCCTCGCCATCCGAATTGTACTCTTGGAAAGTGCTGTCATGTGTGTTGTTGACCAACGACTGGACAGATAGGCGGCGAAGGTCAGGAGGTGGATATGCCGGGCTGTGATGGTTCACCGACGAGCGTACGCAAGGGTCTTCAGAGCCTACTGAAGAGTTTGGGGTCAACGGCATCGTAACAAAGGGGTTGTAGGGTGTAGGCGGACCTGTGTTTGGAGAGTATGCGTCTGATAGTGTCGTCGCAGGTGAGTCTGCCGAATGGCTTGTCTTGTGCCGCTTGTACATCGAGTCTCCTGCCCCTCTGGGAGGAGGCATCGATGGTGGAGACAGAGGCGCCTCTGCATTGACGGATGTGAATCCAGCATTGCTGTACGTGAAGCTGTCGAGAGTGGGAGCTGATGATGGAAACTCGAAATGCGTCTGAAATTGAGTCTGGTGGAACGACGCTGACGCAGGCTGTCCAGTGATGTTTTGAGAGAATTGACCTTGCTGATATGCGGGATTACTCCCATACGGATGTAATGCCGGCTGACCTATCCGGGCTAAATCAGGATCGACAGCAGTTGGTCTCGATCGAGGAGGCGAATTCCGTGATGAGGAACGAGCATGTCGATTTGCGGTGTTTGGCGGCACTGATGCCTCTGGGGTTGGTGGATACCATGGCAATGCATCATCCCCAAACGAGAAAGTCGACATGTAAGGGCTGCCTGACGCAGTACTCGATCCTCCCGAGCCTGTGGCCACTGGCTCGCGCTTCGTGCGTCCACCCCAGTTGAGTCGAATGCTGTAATCACATGGCTCGCCTTGACGTTCACAATTTATGCAGTTGGGCTTTTCCTCTCCACTGTCGAAGGGTTATTATCATTTCTTATTCACATCGTCCGAGCATAGTCACCATTTGACTTTACGTGCTTTGCACGGCCTACATGAATGGTCAGTGTCAGTGTGTAAAGGGCATGCATAGGGTCATATACCAGCAGCCTGTGGCAATTGCTGTTAGCTGTGCTTAAAGAGCCTCGAGTAAGGTCATATGACTTGAGCGAACAAGGATAGCTGTACATGCAGGGCTTTGAGTGAGCGGAGACGACTTACCGTTGCGCGATCTCTTCTTTGGTATGACACCCTCCTTCTTTGGGCGAGGCATTTTGCGCGATTTGAGCAGCGGAGGATCTACCTGTGTGGGTCAAGTGCAGATCCGGAGACGAGTCCCAGGAGTACGGATTCGGGATTTAAATGGCGATTGAAGAATGCCATGCACCGCGTGCACTGCGCTGGAGCCTCAAGCTGAGAGCACCGTCGTGGGAGCGGGGAGAGCGGATACTACTCGATGGAACGCGTGCACGTAGCGCGCCATACGACGGTGCGGCGCACACAGCAGCAGTCCTTGCTCGAACGAGGCCTTTTGAACGTTGGCGCGAGATGTTGTCTGGTCTGTGCAGAAAGATGCAGCTCTTGCATCGTGACGAGCATGGAGGCTTGATGTGAAGTGGAGACAAAGCTGTGATAGATAGCGGGAGGGATGACGGATTCGCTCTAGACGCCTGCCCGGCTTCCTTCCGCATGGCAGGCACGTTCAAGTGTGGGGTAACATCACCGCGAACCTCACGCTGCCGATCACCTCGCTGAACAACGTACACTCTCGTTCCCATGATGAGCTTCAAGAATTGACAACCCGCACTTTGATCATAACATCCCCGCCAATATACGCAGCTCATAGCGTTGCATCAGCATCCCCGAGAGAAAAGGCCCGGCACCGGTATCGCCTTGATTCGCTGAATTTCTGCCCTACCAACCATGCTGCCTTTCTCTGCAGGGTCAGCCGCCCTTCGCAGCTTTTCGAGAGGTTCAAAGCTTCTACGTTAGCCGTAGAAGGTGCTCATCGCCAGTTCTTGCCTTCCATGGGAATGTCATGGGTTTGTGGTGACAACATCGTACGCAAGACGAGCCGCAGCTGAGCGACAGAAATAGGTTCCTCCTGTAGGCAGGAACGTGCTGCAGGGTGTGCCTGAGATGAGCTCGCTACACAACTTGGCATCACCATCACATGGAGAGTTGCAATTCGTTGAGTTGTCCAAAAAATATGACAGGGGATGTCCGCTCTCAATTTGTCGTGAACGAATGCAACCCAAAGATGACGGCGATGAGATGAGTCTTTGACGTTGAGACTAAGGTGATGGATCGTGACTCGTGTATCCATCAGCAACGTGGCTCATTTGCTGCGAGTCTGCACCGCTACGATTCCACACCGTTTGTGAAAGAAAACATATGGTGATATGTTGTGTGGAAGAACGACAGGATTGAACCAAGTGTCTAGGTCCCCAGTGATGACCCAAAATCAAATTCTATTGCTAATATCGATATGTTCTTACGTTGCACCAAAAGCTGGACACGCCCATGCAGTAAATCATAGATTAAGTTGTATCTCATGTAAGCATTTCTATTTTCTCCATCTAGCTCGATCTGCCACAATATAGCCACATTAGTTGCGACATCTAGTCGTGGGTTCTCGAATTCTCGATCTTGGTAACCAGGATATCGCAAGCGCCCGCCTCGGTGAGCTTGTCCATGGCCACAGCGATCTGCTTGCGCTGCACCATAACCGAAATGGCGACCCAGCCGCTCTCCTCCAGCGAAGTGACAGTCGGGGCGCGGTTGCCCGGCGTTATCTGCTTGGCGATGTCGAGCTTCGAGCGCTCGATGTTGTACGTGCAGAGAACGTACTTTTGTGCGGCTAGATAAGTCAGTGTCGAGACCATGTCGTATGAGTAGAAAGAAGCAGTGCTGTGTTGTGAGGAGAGCTGGGAGGGGAAACGTACTAATGACACCCTTTATCCTTGCTGTGATCAGATCGACCAGCTTGGGGTCCGAGGGGTGCTTCGACTTGATCAGAATCGCGCTGGACGAGACCACTGTGCTAATCGCCTTGAGGCCTGCAGCGCGCATCGTCTCGCCCGACTCAACGAGATCCACGATTCCGTCCGCAACGCCCAGCGCACACGCTGCCTCGACACTGCCGCCCACATACTTGATGTTGGTCTTGAGCTTCGCATCCTTTGCGTCGCCGTTTGTGGCGCCGCTCTGCTCAGTCTCCAGCTGTCTGAAGTATCGCTCGGCCAGATTCGTGAAGCTGGTTACTACGTTCTTGCCGATGAGGTCTTCGGGCTTGGCCAGGTCGCCCTTCGACGGTACTTGGACTTGTAGACTGCACTTTCCGAAGTCTAGGTCGAGCACTTCGACGACACCGGTTGTGGCTGTGGGCGGTACGCCGCATTCATGCTCCTCGACTTGGTCGCGGCCTGTGATACCCAGATCGACGCGGCCCTCGCCAACGAAGGTGGGGATGTCGGCGGCCGGGAGGAAGACGAGCGCGAGAGGCAGGTTCTTAACAAGCGCAATGTCAAGGCGCGAGTGACGATGGAACTGGATGTCGGAGCCGTGAAGGAGGTCGAGGCAGACTTGGTGGAGGCGGCCCTCTGTCGGGAGTCAGACATGTTGAGACATTGAGCAGTGGGAGTCTTACTCTTGGGGACTGCGAAGAGCAGTCGGTCGTTCAAGCTGTTGCCGAGAGTGTCAGTCATGAACGGCAAGCTGCGACTGCCCTGGCGCGCTCTCTGCATAATGTACTCCATCTCGTTCACGCCATTGGCACCGTTCGCTTGAGGCATCTTGACGTCGTATGGGAAGGAAGGAGGAAGCGGGGCAGCAGCACGTACGAGTTGACAAGATCCATGTTGTTTATGCTAGCACGCAATGCGCGGTATGGGGTATTGCAAACAGCGGTGCGACGCGCGGTAGTTAGGCCTGTGTGTTTTGCGCGCGGGCTGTGACTGAATCGAGCGGGTGCCCACGTAGGAGAGTCTAATTGGATGCAACTGCGTCTGGCGGAGGACGGAGATATGCGGTGCTGCAGGTGGATGTGGGTGTAAGTGGGTGGATGTGTCTTTTAGTAGTGTACAACTTTTCGATGACTGCGGGCGCGATAGGCAAGAGGGCAGTGAGTCAAGAATTGCAATTTCGCACGTGGAATGCTTCAATGGCTACGGAACACTAGCAATGGCCTTCTACCAGACTCGATCCTTCCTGGAACCCTACTCTCCCAAGTCTTTACGGCCCTCGTCATGCCTAACAAAGAGCTGTTCGACGTGCTCCGAGTACGGCGATTTTTGACGGATGACGTGCAACCACCAATCGATTGACCCCGCCGTGGGGCATGCATACAAGCGAAAAGCCGCTGTCAACACCAGGCCAGGAACGTGCGTGATGTCTGGCATTGTGTCGATCGACCGACTGCACATGGCTCAATTCCAGTCAAGTAAGTCGGTTTTGCGAAGCAGTGAGTCCTGCTTAGTAAAAGATTGAACAACGCTCAACATGTTGTGTGCTGGGAGTTTCACTATAGGCTCGTTTCATGTGGCATGTCTACTACGGTTCTTGTTCAAACACGAGCTCTTTGCCACTAAAGCCAGTGACAATGACTTGTTTTTCTTTCATCTACCCTCAGTCAACCGTTGTAAATGCACAACTCCTATCGTACATGGTCATACAGTTCATGTCCATCACCATCTTCTACAAAGCCTTCTCAGCCTCGTCAATGAGCCTCTCCACTTGGAAGTTGGCATCCCCAGTTGTAAACTGCTTCAGCAGCTCTCCCCGCCCCCTGCCCTCCTCGCTCCGCACGTAAAACTTCTGCATGCACATTACCAGCCACCTCGCCTCGTCCACACTGATGCCTCTATTCTCAATCACCAAGCCTTGCCCAAGAACAAGATTGTGGCTGTTCGCTAGCTCCTGGTGGAACGTGATGGTTGTATGTGGGCTGGCGAACTCGCCGCGTAGCTTGAACTCGGCGAGAGATGTGAAGAGCAAGGTCGTGGTGTCCTTGTGGGGGTGGGCGAACTGCAGGTAGTGCAGCTCGGCGGCTTGCTGTGTCTGGCCGCTGGCCTGTGAACCTTCTTGGGTTTCGACGGGAATCTCGCGCGGCACGGGTAGCACGAATGCAGGGTGTTGCTTAGCGGTTTGAAGCAACGAGGTGAACGTATTCGCAGGGACGGCGAAGTGTATGCTTTGTGGGTTGGAGGCGTGGCGCAGCCTCCACAGGGTCTCAATCTCCTTGTTGGGGAGTGTGCCGATCTTGGAGACGTCGAGGAAAGAGTCGAGCGTCTTGACGCCTGGCGGAGGCGCATTCGGATCACGAGGCGTCGGTGGCTGAGGCGGCGATGGCCATGGTGAAGATGATGCAGATGAGGCAGGTGATGCGCGAGGCGTCGACGATGGCGAAGGTGGTGGTGTCAGAGGCCCTGTTGCTCCAGGCACAACGGCTGCTTTCCTCAGCTCCTCAATCTTCTCCTTGTGCTTCTCCTTCAGCTCGGAGATGTCCTTTACACCCTCCTGCTTGGCCTTCGAGGCAAGCTTGTCCTTGTACTTTGACAGTATCCTCTCTTCGGTGCCGTGTGTCGCAAGGAAGCGCACATCTTGGACTTGAGCCCAACGGCGCTGGAAGAATCGAGGATTTGACAAGGGCTGACGGAATGCGTGTCGCAGGGCAGGTATGCGGAGTGACATGGTTGTTGATGGTGTTGTCCATCAATGACGACCTTGATGCTCAAACTTGGGGCTCGAAAAGCGCCATGGTTTTCGGAGGATTGAGACTTCCCATTGGCTAAGATTGCAGGGACCGACTCCTTCACAGGGGTGATCTCTTTCCACTTCAAGACCGCGGCATTGAATCGAGTCAACGCCGGAGATGAGTAACCACTCAACAGATCGGGAATCGATTGATGGTGTTGCAAGTTACGAGGTCAGTGAGAAGAATTCAAGATGGTTGTTGTACGAGGCCGTCCAGAGCTCCGTGGAATACAGGCACACGTTGAGCACTCCAACTCATAATCTTTGCCGTACGTATACACCTCTTTTAGACAGACGAGCAAGTCCTCACAGGCAGCTTCACACATTCCTTCACATCCACGCGCTCCCCCGCCATTACCCTTCTAGCGTGGTATACTCGCGTATTCGTCATGTGGCTTGATGCTCGAAATAGGTAGACATGCAGAAGGGACACATCGCCGCGTGACGCACGCAGGTATGCAGGCAATACTTCTGCCTTGAGGACGCATGTGTGTCACAGGCACGGGTTGCGTGTTGTGGCTTCGGAGTGCAGGCAACGGGTGGGTGATGAACAAGTGCCTTGTCCCATCCATCCATGTCTCACATTCGAACTCGTTCCTGCGTGACAAGCTGTAGCGCCGTCTGGCATCCCGCCGCTCCAGGGCTGCGCCTGCCTTGTGATCGACGCACAAAGACGCCTGAATGCAGGGCGACGTCTGCTTAGCCTTTGCGCCCATTGCTCTGCTTCTGACTTCACACGCATCACTCCGTATAGCGTTACCCAGCAACATACTTTAAGTCGACCCCGCAGCAGCGCTGCAAGCCATAGCGCAACCCTCCCGCGCGCCGGGCAACTCCACATTAATTAAGCGTACGATCCCAGACCTCGATTGATACCCGAACTCGAGAAGCTCCGAACTCCCTTTCTTGGGCCAGGCATGCTGCTTCCTACCTGCGCGCCCTGAGCACCGACTTGCGCCTTGCGACTCCCACGCAGCGCTTTCCGTACACGCCGGCTGCGCGCTGCTGCTTGGACTCTTGAGACTATGGGCCAGGTTGCGAGTAGAGCAGGAGAGGGCGAGCCGCTGTACCTGCGCGACCAAACCCGATGTACGCAGTCAAACCTACCGACCGCCCTGGAAGTGTGCTGCTAACAAGCCGCAGTCTCGGTCGCTGCCTGCAGCATCACCAACGCCCGTGGCCGCACGCTGCTGAACATCTCGCCGAATGCCTTCCCCGCGACAAGATACAGCCCGAAGAGAGAGCTCGGGGACGAGAGCGTCATAGAGTACATCCAGGTACGGGTTTCGCAAGCTTCTGGGCACGGCGCAATGCTAAACATTGTTTGTATAGGATCCAGACGCACCACCAAACGCCGACGGGCCGCCATCCTTCCTTATCCGCTTACCGAACGACGAAGAGCTCACGTTCAACTTCACCTGTATACTGCGCCAGCAGCTAGCAGTGCCGTCGAACTATGCGAACGTCTCGCCAAACACTGTTGCGCCGACCGGGCTGATTGACACATTCATAAATGGTCTGACATTCGTATTTGCGTCGAGTTCCAGAGAGCTCGACAATCTGGTCACGCGCGAGTTTCACGCCAACCCCAACCTCCACAAGAATCCGCAGGTCGAACTTGTCGGCGACTATACTACGGGCGGGAGCTCCTCAGTCTCGTTTCAGTGGGCTTGGAAGTTCACTCCTCCCAAGACCAACGAGTGTCGGGGTGGGGGATGGCGCACCAGTTGCAGCGTTCGTATACCATAGTCCTGGACTTGAATATCAGCTGACAGCATGAAGTTTGTAGAGTACGATCAGAGGGCGCACAGATTGGAGACTCTTGCCAACTTCGCCTTTTGGGTACAGAGTATGTCTTGATGTCTTGGGAACCAGCATATCAGAATGGAAGCTGACGTGGACAGACACAGCGAAGGCCGCCCTCCAAAGTCCGAAGACTACACCACGGCTAGAACTTGGCGTACCACCAAGGTTGCGAGTGCCTTCAGCGCAGTCGATCGACTCGCGAGTAAGCGATTCGGCAGACGAGAATCGCGACTGGGATAACATCCCTCCAAAATCTCCGATCTTCGAAGCTATACCCGAAAATGGTCTCAGTCTGGTGCCAACGCAGGCCACAGCGCTCACGAGCGCGTCAGTCAAAGTCGACGTTTTGCGGCCGGGAGAGGATCTTAGCCAAACCGATGACGGTCCTTTGTTCAGAGCGACGATGAAGTCGCTGGAGCAAAAGACTGGAAACATGCGCATGCGATGGAAGAAAGTGCTGAAGCGAGCAGAGTCCGCGATGGAGGCGCAGGTCAACTGCAACAACGCCATGTCAGATCTTATGGATGCCCTCAAGGAGGTTTCAACGTCCAATGCGAGCGCTGTGCAGCCTGCCATCGACCACTACTTCGACAAAATCGCCAAGGACATTCTTGCATACGAGCGGTCAAACGCTACCAACATCCAAAAGCTTATTATCGATCCCATATATAAGCTCTACAACATCGACATCAAGCAAGCGGAGACCAAAAGAAAGGACTTCGAAGAAGAGAGCAAAGACTACTACCAGTATCTCGGACGCTACCTCGGACAACGCCAAGACTCGCTGAAAGAGAAGAAACGCGCGGAGACAGACTCAAAATACCAGGACAAGAGGCGGAAGTTTGAGCTGAAGCGTTTCGATTACTCCTCGTTCATGCAGGATCTGCACGGTGGACGCAAAGATCAGGAAGTCCTGTCACATCTGACAAGATATGCGGATACGCAAGCCAATAATTTCCTCTCGACCGCCAAGATCATCGAGACTATGCTCCCCCAATTGGAAGCGTTGAGTCAGGAAGTCAGGGAAGCAGATAAAGAGTTCCAACTTCAAAGAACAGGCAGAGAAGAGAAGAGAAGGGCATTGGAGAAGGACAGCAAGTCATTCGATGCACCGTCCTCGCATAATGCACCAGCCATGGCAAATGCCAACGGGGCGACACCAAGGGCACCATCAAGCGCAGATGGCTCGGAACTTCCTAGGCGAAAGTCGAGCATAGCACCGGTATTCCAGAGCACTGTCAGCCCGCCGCCGCTCCCTACATCGACATCCTACATTGGCTCTCCTCAAAGCCCTGAAGCCAACAAGGTTACCCTAGCAGCCATGACTCCCCAACCGGACAAGTTCAAGGGCATTCGTGATCTGGAAGACCGGGCATGTATAAGCGAATTGGCACCTGGTGCTCATCGTAAGGAGGGCCTATTATGGGCTTTGAGCAGACCGGGTAGTCATGTTGATCCCAAGGGCCTGAACAAGCAGGCGTGGCACAAGTGAGTACTGCAGTCGCGCTACAATAGACGAATCACTAACCGTCGTATAGATTCTGGATCGTGTTGGATCAAGGAAAGCTGTCCGAGTACACAAATTGGAAGCAAAGTCTTGAGCTCCACATGGATCCAATAGATCTTCGTATGGCGTCAGTCCGCGAAGCGCGCAACGCGGACAGGCGTTTCTGCTTTGAGGTCATTACGCCCAACTTCACTCGGGTCTACCAAGCCACCAATGAGGACGATTTGAGGTCATGGATATCTGCTGTCAATAACGCTCTACAAACTGCAGTGGAATCTGCACCAAAGAACGACCGTCCGTCGACCGACTCAATACCCGGTCAAGTTCGTCGAGACATTGCCTCAGTCCTGACTGGGAAAAGCCCATCATTGTCCAGTAAGGGCAACAACTACGGCGCTAGAGCACCATCTCGACACGCTACAGTCGGCGACAAGCCCGGATACAGACGCGAAGAGCCTGCAGGCGATGATGGTAAGCTTCTCAGGCAGGTTCGCGAAGCCGATGCTGGCAACAGAGTATGTGCGGACTGCGGTTCAGAGTCGAAGGCCGACTGGGTGTCAATCAATCTTGGTATCGTCATTTGCATCGAATGCAGTGGCATTCATCGGTCATTGGGAACTCACATTACCAAGGTTCGGTCTTTGACACTCGACGTTGTTTCGTTCACGCCCGATATCATCGAAATACTGCTAAAGGTCGGCAATCGTGTCAGCAACATGGTATGGGAAGCGAGGCTCGATCCATCAATTAAGCCGGGCCCAATGTCGACAAGGGAGCAGAGATTGCGTTTCATTACGGCCAAGTACTCGGACCGAGCATACGTCGCCCCCATCTCATCAACCGTCTCGCATTACGGAACTCCAGATGAGACACTACTTGCCTCAGTCAAGAAGAACGATATCCAGAATGTCGTGTACGCGCTTGCATTGCGAGCAAACCCCAACTCTCGAGATCGATCGCGAGGAACACACGCGGTGTTCCTAGCTCTTGCGGCCGCCGATCCTGCGTCTCCCTCTGCTGCAGCGTCCCCTGCAACCTCACCGGGTCGCGACGCACGACCATCAACACCTCAGCCAGCACGCAAACCCTTCTCTGTGGCTGAGCTACTACTGCAGAATGGAGCAGATCTGCCTATCACAGCAGCGCCCATTCCATTAAGCCCATCCGCCCGTCAATACCTCGACTTCAAAGCGGACCAGAAGGCAGGGAAGCGAATATTGCCTGTAGTAGCCGGCGGCCTGCCAAACCCCAGTGGAGACGTTCTGCCTGCGCTGCCACACATCACAGCCGGAAATGGTAGTACCCCTTCCGAACGGGCGCGCGAGCGAGAAGCGCGACTGCAGAAGCGGGTGTCTGCCAGCGGAAGGTTGGTCAAGAGTACATTCCAAGATTTCACCGAAGGTAAGCGTGGCTCGTAGGGCTAGCCGATGCTTACGTGTTTTGTTTGCTTTCAGTTTATACCTGCCCTGGGTGGCTTGCGGAATCGCGCGATGGGCGTCGACGGCATGACCGCCGTGTGTACATGACACTGCGGAGACTGTTGGCGGGTTGGGAGTGTTCGATTTGGATGACAGATATTGCGTAGCAGGCTTTGGATAGCCACAATAATGTCTACACGTTGCAAGTGCTACTAGAAGCAGTCATCGATCTTGTTGTTGAGGTTGAGTATGATTGGAGAGGATGTTTCCGTGGTTTGTGAAAGGGTTCAATGCACCCGTATGAGCCTGCGCGTATCACAGTATTGGCAGCTAACCCGTGGCCCTACCGGCACACCTTGCTGCGAGTCAACGGTCTGACTCAAAGCACAGCCTTGTGTGAGTGACTCTTCTTGGAAGCTTGCTGTGTCATTGCCTATTCTCCCTCCAGAAGTATAGCGAAGAGCAGTACCACGAAGTATACTGGGCTCCAAAGAAGAGCGCAGCTACAGTCACGTATATACAATGAGTCATACGATTCATGCATTCGTAGTGTTGGTGGCAGTGAACGAGTAGCACACGTGACGGCCCCACTTCTCAAGGTTGCGCCAGGCTTGCGCACGAATTTCGCCAAAGTCGAATTTAAGACACGGCGACCCCACCTTAGCAACGACAACACAAAATGGCGCCTTCATACGAGAACCTCCCGCTGGAGGATGACGAGTTCGACGAGTCCCAGATCGACTTCACCGATATCGAAGAACAGTTCCAAGTGCGCCTCGACGAGGGCCTCGACGCCTTTGTCGTTATCGATGGCTTGCCTGTTGTCCCCGAGGACAGCAAGGGCAAGCTCGTTAAGTTCGTGTTGAGGAAGCTGAACAGCGTGGGACGCGTCAAGGATGATGGCGTGCACATGCCCGTGAACGACGAGGGCAAGACCGAGGGGTATGTGGGAATCTGAGGGCGCACGCATCGCAGGCCTTGTTCTTGCGACCTAGCGACCGCGCGGTCTGCAGGCATTTCCATACTGACTGCCTCGCAGCTATGCTTTCGTCGAGTACAGCGCGCCCGCCGAGGCCATCGCCGCCGTCAAGCAGCTCCACGGAACCCCGCTCGACAAGAAGCACACCATGGCCGTCAACAAGCTCACCGACATTGACCGCTACGGAAAGGAGGGCCGCATCGACGAGGAATACCATGAGCCTGAGATCCCGCCTTTCGAGCAGAAGGAGCACCTGAGGTGGTGGTTGGGCGACGCCGACGGCCGTGACCAGGTCGCCTTTTACCGCGGCGAGAAGGTCGGCGTGTTCTGGAACGACAAGGAAGACCAGCCCGAGGTTGTCGTCGATCGCGAGAACTGGACAGAGTCTTTTATCCAGTGGTCGCCGCGGGGAACATACCTCACTTCGATCCACGCGCAGGGTGTACAGCTGTGGGGTGGCAAGGCTTGGAGCAGGCAAAAGCGTTTCGCGCATCCCGGCGTCAACCTGGTGGACTACTCGCCCGGCGAGAGCTACTTGACCACTTGGTCGCACCGCCCGCTGCAGGTCGACGAGAACCACCCTGTCCCGTCCCTCTCGCTCGAGGAGGATGGCAAGAACTACATCATCTGGGACATCGCGACCGGCAAGCCTCTCCGTTCGTTCGCCACAATCGACGTCCCCAGCGGTATCGACGCGGACGGCAATCCCATCAAGAAGAAGATGCAGTGGCCGACATTCAAGTGGTCAGCTGACGACAAGTACGTAGCCCGTGTGACCCAGGGCCAGTCCATCTCTGTCTACGAGTTGCCTAGGATGAATCTGCTCGACAAGTCTTCTATTAAGATCGAGGGTGTTGTAGACTTTGAGTGGGCTCCTGCTAACCCCAAGCGCGAGGGTGTCAAGACCTACGAGCAGCTTTTCTGCTACTGGACTCCCGAGCTCGGCAGTAACCCCGCAAAGGTCGGTCTGATGTCCATACCCTCCAAGGAGATCGTCCGTACACGAAACCTCTTCAACGTCTCCGACGCCAAGCTTCACTGGCAATCAGAGGCTGCCTACGTTTGCGTCAAGGTCGACCGTCACTCCAAGTCCAAGAAGTCTCTGGCTACGAACCTCGAGATCTTCCGCGTCAAGGAGAAGGGTGTGCCCGTCGAAGTTGTCGACTCCATCAAGGACACTGTCATCAACTTCGCCTGGGAGCCCAAGGGCAACCGTTTCGTCCTCATCACCACTGGTGAGGTCGTTGTCCAGGCTGCCGTTCCCCCCAAGACCGCTGTCTCCTTCTTCGCCCCCGAGAAGCTCAAGGGCGGTGCTCCCGGTAACTTCCGTCACATCCGCACCGTCGACAAGAAGAACAGCAACGCCATCTACTGGTCGCCCAAGGGCCGCTTCGTCGTCGTCGCCGCCCTGCAGTCCCAGCAATCCTTCGACCTCGACTTCTGGGATCTCAGCTTCGAGAAGCCCAAGGACGAGTCCGAGAAGGGCGACAAAGAGCTTCTCGCCAACCTGCAGCTCATGGACACAGCCGAGCACTACGGCGTCACAGACATCGAATGGGACCCCACAGGCCGCTACGTCGCAACCGTCGCATCCGCCTTCCGCCACCGCATGGAGAACGGATACCACCTGTACGACTTCAAGGGCACCCTGCTGCGCGAAGAGCACATCGATGGCTTCAAGCAGCTCCTCTGGCGCCCCCGCCCCCCGACACTCCTCTCCAAGGAGGAGCAGTCCGAGATCCGCAAGAACCTGCGTAACTACTCCAAGATCTTCGACGAGCAGGATGCTGTTAAGAAGAGTAGCGCGAACCGCGCTGTCATCGACGATCGTCGCGAGAAGCTCCGTGCTTGGAACGAGTGGCGTGAGGAGGTTGCCCAGAGGCTGCTTGAGGAGGGCGCGGATCTGGAGATTGCGGCGGCGAAGGGTGAGACACCTGGTGAGGCCGAGGGTGGTGAGGCGGAGGAGATTGAGGAGATTGTCGAGGAGATCATTGAGGAGAGCGAGGAGATCCTGAACTAGACGCCAAGCAATGCTGTAGCGTATGTAAAGTGGGAAAATGGATGTGTGAATGATGATGAGAGAATTATTGCCATTTGCATTGCAGTGTGGTGGTTATATCAGTACGGGTCATCGCTCAAGTTCAGCAGCACCAGGACCTTCTCCGATAAAGCGATGTCAAGACAGTCTACAGGAACGTGTGCTTAACGTGATTAGCAGCAAGTGAACTGATCGGATTCAGTTGCATAGGCAGAATCGAGGTTGCGCGCTTCGCTCAGTCATGAGATAGAGTACCTGGCAAATGACCGAAGCTTCTCTCAATCACCGACACAGAGCTTCGACCTATGCAGCTGTGAGGAAAAGTCGAAATGGAAGGAACCCCCACAAAAAGTGTCGTTGCGCCACGCTTAGGTCAGAGGCCGGGGAGGGAATCATAGGCACGGTAACCACAAATGTCACCATGCAATGTCAGTCTCTAGTCGGTAATTCCGTCATTGGACTTCGGTAATCACTGGCGAATCTCTCAGGTATTATGTCCAGCGTCAAATTTCTAATGCTTTTGCTGTGCGGCTGAAGCCCAAACAATCGGCGGTCCAGCGGTACGGGCCAGCCTGGGCAGCGTCATCGCATTCCATCCAAATCTGCCCCCGTTCCGCTTCACCTGTAACGTCACACGTTGTGTAGGCTATATCGTTCACGCAGGCGCCTCTGATCTCTTTTCTCGCTATGTTCGAGCCATGTCATATCAATTTCAGCGTCTCGTTAACGCAACGCACATCATGCCCGAACCTCCGATTGGAAGCGAAGTGGAAGCTTCAATCTTGCAGTGTCACATCCAACGCTTGACGCCCCAAATACTGTCACCATTCATGTTTGACCATGGCTTCTTTAGACATGTATCAATTGTCGCTGCCACCCCAAGCCATACGTTCCAGGCGCTGCCGTTGTCGAGGTTCCCAGGCAGCGATCGCCAACGTACCAAAGTCGCGGGACCGCATCATGACCACGTCCCGATCATGTCCCGCCCAACACAGACGGTGAAGGCTCATGACGCCAGCCAAGATCAATCAGCGCAAACATTTTAGTAGGCATGGATGCACGAAATCAATCGGCAGGGCATAGCCTACGCTATCGCGGGAACGAGTCACTGTGAATGCGGTCGCACACATATTGACATGCGCATTCAGACGAAAGCTCATGTTCTGGCGGCGAAACCACTGCGACGTTCTCGTGCGAGCGTCAAACAAGGGCAGGTCAACTTGGGATCGGGCTTTTTCCAGCAAACTTTAGCGGAAGATACCCTTCGACACCGGGTACAAATCAACTGGGAGTTGTTCGGCTGTTTGCAGCTGAACATGAAGGAGGATCGAGGTGAACTGTTCAAAGGATATCTGGCGTCGAGAGACACTTGCCATCGGCGGAGGAACCGAGGCGCTCTTTTGCCGACACCGGGTTCGCTTACGACGAAGCCAGGTCGCCCACACCTGCTATTGATCTCGACCCGAGACGCGGTATGGTAGATATGACTGGTCTTAGGTTGATCTGACGACAAGTAGGTCAAGAAGCACGTACGTCCGGCAGAGCACTCTCCCGGTTACCGCCCACGACCGGAAACAAACTGTGACACTTTAGCTTCCTTGATTGTCTTTCTGGAGAACAGCTGTACGTATGCCGGGACTGTTGTCCACGATAACCAAACTGCTATATAGGGAAGACGCCCAGGTGCTCTCATTGGCTCATTACACACCCTGCTCTTCGGAGGTGGATTCCAGACATTTGCCAGCGCTGACACCCAAATTCCAAATGTACGTGCATGATCCGCATCAGGTCCGCTTTCTGATTGAATCCGGCGACATGTTACTCGCTCCACGCTGAAGTTCGGCAGCACGGGGACACATTTTTGGTCAACATGGATTCGAATTACACGCTACCAGTCATTGGAAACCCCAACTGGAACCATGCGACTAAGATGGCTGCGAAGAAGAAGCACACTTATGTATGGCAGTGTGTAAGGTTTCCCTAATGTCGGAAGGTCTCGCAAACGAGGCAAACTGCTAATAGCTTCTGTTATGTACGAGAGCTGTCGTTGTTGTGGGAGGCACGTTGTTGTGGGAGGCACGTTGTTGTGGGAGGCACGTTGTTGTGGGAGGCACGTTGTTGTGGGAGGCACGTTGTTGTGGGAGGCACGTTGTTGTGGGAAGCATGTCGTTGTTGCCCCTCTGAAGCTGCTCTTCAACCCAAGCAGTACTACAGCAAATGCAAGAACTACCGGACATTAGAACTAGCTACTGACAGACGACAATGCTGCTGTGGTTATCCTTCCATTCCTTACAAGACGCCAGGTTGCCCATCATGCGGCTACGCACGTTGTTCCAACTGTCGGATCACCAAAGGTTACCATGAGATAAAGGTCAACTATATCTGTCGGCCATATGTGTGGAATTGCGCCGGTCGAGTCTTGGGTCTTGGGCTGCCCAGGGGATGCTGCCACCTGTCAGACCGTGGTCCGTTCACGATTTCGCAAGTCGGCTGTTGTTGTTTCTTCTTATAGAACAATGACAAAATGTCAACACCTCTACTTTCTTGAGGCCGAGCAATGATACCTAAGGTGAGCGGAGGCCCACATCCGTCTGCATTCTGTGCTAAGATGCGAAAAGCGAGGTGGTAGGTGGTTTAGCACATTTTGGCCAGTACCGATATGTATTTCACGCTTCACCAACGTCTCTGCAGGTCGTCCACTTGCATGTGCTGCGAGAACAATGTATGCTTGGACCAGCAAAACTTGACGCCCCGCCGCTTCATCAAAAGCTGGTACGATATGGCAAAGAGATGTCTTACCAGACATAGCGTCTCGTCAAATTTAACACGTCTCTGCGACCTAGCGACCCATTACATCTCCGTCAATACGCCGAGCTTGCTTGGTGATACACTAGATCGCGGGAGTGCGCTGGCAAATAATGTGCGACTAGCAACACTTGATAACTCGTGTAGTGTCGACTGCCAGCTTGTTTGTTGTAGAACAGTACATTTCGAAACCGAGCATGCAGAAATTATCACTGGTTTGAACAATGAGAAAGCCGAGATCCAGCAAGAAGAACCGCGTAGTCGAGACAGAGGTACACGGCCACGTTGCTAGACACGCTTCGTGAGCAGACTTGGGCGCGCTCTGCGTTTTGCCAAACATACCATTGTGTAGCCATCGCGGGGTCCTGCAGGAAATGCTACTGAGTACCGTTCCTCCTGCGAAAGGTCTCCACGATTGGGTGTGCTCACAGAGTAAGGCTTGCGAGTCTGTGTTGCCCATCGAAGCTCTGTTGTATATCGCCGTATCATGAAGCGGCGATACAAGTTCATGAGGCAAACTTTTCAGGGCCGTACGAAGTAGGACGATGCTAGAAGGTGAGACTGTCGGCGGTCCTTGAGCGCTTCTGTAGCCGTTCCCTAGAGGCATGTGTAGACGAGCTTCACTGCCAAAGGCTGTGTTCGTACGATTGAGCAGTGAGATCAAGTGCTTCGGAAATCTATTCACGTGCTGCTGCTTTGTGCTTGGATGGATCCTTGGAATGTTCGGTTCGAATTCTTCGCACTTCGGTGATTACTGCGCAACAATCGGCCATCACATCCGTCCCGAGAAGCAGGGCGGTCCAATAGCAATCTCGATGAGAATATCTCGTGCCGCTCACGACAACTGGGTTCTTATTGTCTGTACTGCCGTGATGCGCGGCCCTGCTGGCGGCCATCTGCGAGTCGGAGATATGGCCCCTGGCATGTCGAGAATTACACCTAAGCATGCTACGATGCCTGTTAGTCCTTCCTTATTGAAAATCCCTGGCGAGGCGCAGGACCTCATTGAAAGGATACACCCTGTCGCACCAGGAACGGGGAAGATTCCGACTGTTGTGTTACACTGGAGGCCTATGAGCTTTTACCGGAATCGGGCCATCCAGACCACATTGATGGGAAGATGCGTTATACATCAGGATTTTTCGAGTGATGATATTCAACGTCCTACAGAAACTCCCATCCGAGGACATGGATTTCTGCAAGCGAGCTACTAGGTGGTACCATGAACGGTGAGTTGCCGCTCCGACCGATTTTTGGACACGATCCCTGATTTATATTGCCTCTGCAGGGACATCGACTGTACATCATAGCCGTGCTTCCAGCTCGTCTCAGACGAGCAGTCATGTTCAGATGAATCGGCGTCTTGATGTTTTGGTGCAAATAGTGATTGCTAGATGCAACTGCTGTGAGAGCGTCCTTTGCAGTTGTTTGCCGCTCCAGCTCATGTGAATTGGTTTGCCCCATACGGCCGATTCTCCTTCTGGAACGCTGCCCCTCCTCTTTGCTTTCGTGATTGCACTGTTGCCACCTTGCGCTTCTCCTGCTTTTCCATGATTCTTGGTCGCCGCTGAGCGTAAGAAATCCAAGACGGTTGTCATGGTAGTGCTATTGCTCAACTGACAGTCTCTGCGTGAAACAACCGGGCTGTGTCAACCTCTTAGAGGACCTTTCCGAGGTACAACGTATAACAAACTGATCCGGTTGGCGATTCTGTTTGGCTGTCGCGTGGCTGCATGGACAACGCATTTCGTGGAGGTCAGACCCTTACATGGAATTGCATTCTAACGTCTGTTGTCTCCTCAACGCTCACAGTCCTCACACTTCGACTGATTCTTTCATCTGGTGTTGTGCATTGCGCAGCTGGCAAGTGTGCCTTACTTCGAAAAAGACAGATACGACGCCCGAACCACTACTCAAGGTCAGTCCCAATCTTGTTTGGATCGCATTATGGAGACTCGAAGCATTCCCATCGGACACCTTCAAAGAACGAACCTCTACCGATAAAAAGCATTTCGTTCTATCAGTGGGGCCGTGGGGCGCATTCTTTCCCCACCCGTCTATGTACTATGCGCTGTCACTGCTGTTTGACCTTGGCTGAGGTCCGCGAGATCATGCGAGGATTTTGAGCCATGATTGACGCTATGGTCAGCCTTCGGAGAGCGGACCAACACCTGGTGGTCTCCAGGACAATCGTAGAGAACTATTCTCAGGATGTCATCCAAGCCGAGGACGCGCTCGGAGCTCAGGAATGCGACCAATGAGGGAGCAGCCCATGACAGAAGATCGCGGATCCATTGCGACCAAAGTGGTTCTCCACAGACTTGCGTGAGTGCCCTCAACCCATAACAGGTTATCCGAGACCTTTCTGAACAGAACAGGCAGGGAAGAAGAGACATACCTACGTTTGGCAATGCGTAAGCTCTTCTCAACTCCTATTCGAGGCTGAGCGCTGACTCAAGCGGAAAGTGTTACTGTGGATATCCTTCCATACCGTACAGGTCGGGTACATGTCCACATTGCAATTACGGCCGCTGCGGTGACTGCTGTATCACGAAAGTCCAGTTGAAATAAGGTTTTCGTTGCGCGCATCCTGGAACGGTCACCGGTGGTAGCCGCCGACGGCAGTTGGCTGGGGAGGGGAAAACGAGTTAATCTAGTGTTCAACTGATATTCTTCTGAATTAGTGGCGTTGTTGTAGATGTAACGCAAGCTGAATTGATATTGAGTTGCGCGTCGATGAAGTGCCTCAGATAGCATATGGTGCTTGGGCCTGTCGCTAGCTTATGTGTCATCCCAGGCACTTTGGACACCTGGGCACTCGAGTCTGAATGCCACGACATCCAGACACGACGCCCAGGATGGCTGCTCAAGGCCGGCATTCGAAACACGTGATACAAAGAAACTGTAGGAGTTTATTAGCTGAATGAACTTCCGTGCCAGTTAGCAGCAAAATCAGCGTGCGTCGCCTGACGTCATGTCGAGCTATCTGACTGTTGTTGACGGTAGTGCAACAACATGCTCGGAGGAAGGAGCGAAGTCATCGTGCTTTTGGCCATCCTGTAGTGACTCGCTAAACCTATCAGAGATTTTCTGCGCAGTCATTTAATGTTTGACAGCCGTCGCCTGTCGTGCGACAACGGGAAAGCCTTGGCCAGTCGCAGATGTCCATGAGCACACCGATTCACTCTCGCTACCTTATTGTCGAGGCATCGAGTTGCCCAGTCGGCTTCTTCTACAACGCGAGATAGCTCTCTGCAAGCGATCCAGAGCAAGACTGCCACATATGCGATTAGAGTCGCCATCTCGGCATCTAGAGAGACAGCACGGATAGCACCTGGGTAGCTCTCCTCCGGCTTATCTGCGCGACGTGTCCTGCCCACCCGTGGCCTTGTCCACCCGGCCTCGGATCACGTTTCGGAACGACCGAGCCGGATGTATGTACCTAGTTTTGAGGGCGCAGCAGCCTGTGTCACGAATGCTCTGAGCAATATGCGCCCCTCGTATTGCACTCGGAGTGGAGCTCATGGCGACATATACTTTCACACTTTCAAGATTGCAATCGATCTTATAAGGAAGATTTTAGACACCTCTCGAAGCCGTGATCGCACAAGAAGAGGACTACGTCGGCACAGACACCATATTCTTGACCCCAGATCCGGCTGACTGGGGTACTTCTGCATTAGCGCATGCACGATAATGGTCCTCAGACCATGCAAGGCGGCCCACTTTCAACATTGAGACCCAAGATCAGGCAAACAATTGCCTCGCCAGCCTTTAGGCTGTGGTTACGAGGCGCTCTCGACGGCGACCCGACCTTTGCCCCTCGAGGAGACGAACGGTAATATAACTCGCTATACCGCCCGTCAGTGTCACTCGAGAACTGCACTACGACTTGAGAATTCGGCCCAAGCCGCTCTTGCATGTTCCTTACCCTGAGCGTGACTTTTTGCATGTCGAGACACATTTTGCCATGTGTCCAGAGCCTAAACACAGGCTCAGCCATCGGATCAATACGAGCATCTGCGAAAGACAATCGGTCAGCCGGTCATCAACAGAGATTTGTGCAACTTCGCGAAAAGGCCTTGCAGCCAAAGATTCGTGGATGTGATGATGATGGCTGTGTGAGGTTTTCACGAATTGGCAGCTCTCCAGTGCGCTGGTGCTACAGTCGAAGTCATCTTGTGTTCTATATGTCATCCTTGATCTCCTCGATGGACTGGAGCACTTTCAGTACAATTCAGATACTACCAGGATCACATTACGATTTCGATTTCCTTGCCCTCTAGAAGTACGTGGTATCATCCCTCTGCGACAAGCCAGGTCTAAGCTTTTCCTTGCTAGATCTACGGCTCACGAAACTTGAACATAACAGTGTCTTCAACTGTTTCATGCTATGGGAAGACGGAGAGAGAGATCTGCGGCTAAGCATGAGCCCAACCGAGCCACGAAACGATGGCACCCCGATTTCTCTCTGAATCGCCGCAAGGCCCGCATGATTGGCGATCAAATGTTCCATGAAGTACTGGAGAATATGGCAAAAATGGGACTACAACCGCGTGATCTTTTGGAGGCTTTCCTTCGCGACTCAGAGGTCTCTGGGCCCGCTTTCAAAGCAGTGGAAGTTCGAAGATTCTTTCGAAAGACGACTCGCGATCCCAGGGCGAAGCTTTGGGTAGATTGGCGTATCAAAGAAAATAAAGCCGGTCTGCGACGGCCGCCAATGTGGCTCACGTCAAATGAATTTGCGGAGTTTCTCGGACATCAGGTAATTACCAAATAGAATGTTAGAGATTCAAACTGACAAGTACAGCGCTGCATTGGATCTCCTGCAGAGACTATCCGGCATCTGACGTGAGTGCTGTCATTCATCTGTACGTTGACGTTTGCTTATACTCCCAAAGGTTCGTTCCCACTCTCACTCCAGACCTGCTTGAGGACCTGATTACCACAGCTACGAGGAACGAAGTGGACGCACTACGCCCTGCTGTCTGCCAACATATCGCTGGCGAGACCCTAATCCGTGTAGAAATACCGGTATGTTTAGTTTGCAAGACAGTGTTGACAAGTACTTACTTTCCCTGGATGTAGGCCGTGGGCTTCTTGACTTTCAAGCTGGTTCTCAACGTACCTTGCTTAATGCTCAAAGACTCCACCAAAGATCCCTTGGCCTCGTCAAGTTTAGTCCGAGGTCGATGTAAGACGCATTGGGCAGACCTTTCGTACCTACCTCTTGAGACAGAAACAGGCGATTTGTCGGATCATTTTGCGATATATGAGTCACAAACCACTGTCGTGATTTCAGGATGTGATCATTCCAAGTGGTTCGGGTTTGCATTCGGCAGCATCGGTCCTGATGATCCATCCCCAGACGAGGACAACGTAGATCAGGTGGACGCTGAGCAAGTAGACGTGTCGGACTTGACACCGCTCGAGGACCTCTTCGCTACCGGCGGCTCTGAGAACGTATTTGATTTGAGAGATACCATTTGGGATCCAAGAGTCTATTTTCTCTCTGTGGCAAGAATCAGGATAGATATCGCCACTCAAGGATATGAGTATCTTGTTCGTACGATAGAAGCTGGGGCCAGAGATTGGGTGAGTCGACGCTGCTACGCCAAGTGAAGCCATACTGAATGACAGTAGATCCCTCACATAGAAGAGCGTGACTCTGACGAGGACAAAGAGAATGCTCTCAGACGACTTACACGCTTGATGCTTCTTTTGCGACAGCTGCGGAGGCATTTCTCGCAGGCTATATCGGCTTGGGAGCGTTTCAGTGGTCCTGGTGACATCTCATACTTTGCGGACCTACGGACTCATCGAAGGGCAAACCAAGCCTTGAGCAGCATCGAGAGGTCATTTGAGACCGTCATGGATCTTGAGCGCAGATTGACACAGATGGAGGATAGTTGTCAAGCTTCCACTTCCATCGTAAGCAGCCTGCAGCATATCTGGCAGTGCGGAGAAGTGGGCTAACAAAGTCTAGCTGCAACTGCAAATAGCGCAGGAGAACAATCGCATGACACAGGAGAACAATCGCATGACACAGGAGAACAATCGACTGACATCCGAAAACATTGCCTTGACTAGGACAATGACAGGAATCAACCTTGACACAAGCAGTCACAGTGAGCATGCGGCTGCAAGTGCAGCAAAGGGGTCGGCGGCTGCGGAGGAGACGAGCCGTGCAACGCGCGTTAACGTTCAGGTAAGTGCAGATGAACTCGGCTTGGAATTGTTCTTAAACAAGCCAGCTTTTCTGGTTCACGACGGCCTTTGTTATCGCTTTGCAGTACTTCTGCTCCGATCGACCGCTCTTTGCCTTTGAGAGAACGCCTCGGGCTTTCTGGATCAGTATTGCCATCCTCATGCCCTCCTTTGCACTACTTTCTCTAACGTTGTACACTTTCGATCGCCTCAGAGGTGTCATCACTGAGAGGTGGGTGATACGGAAGGGCGATGGAGATCCCTTAGTGATACGCGTCTGAATGTGCATTCACCGGTGTGACTGTTATAATACCAAAATCTCCACAGATATGCCACTCTGCCGATTGATGGCTCATACAACGCACCACGGCCTTCACCTGCCTGGCTTTGGAGCCTCGTTGAACTAAATGCGCCTTGTGATCATGTCTGTTCTACTATTGAGAGGCATGTCGCAGCATCTAGGTATGCAGCGTTTCCATATTGCGACTGCGAGTACTGGAATGTTGTGCGTCTCTGTTCGCAAAAGCAACTACGCAGCCATGTGATTTGCGAGGTTGCCCCTCGACAAATTGCCTTGAGGGAACGACAGTCCGGACCTGGTCGGCCAACGCGTCACACCGCCATTTTGCAGCCGGCAAGCGCCCTGCGCCTACATTCGGTATGCGAATCGCCCTTGTTTCTCGTATCGTCTCGAGAGCTCTTCAGCGCGAAGATCTGTTCTGGTAACATCGTCGCGGTAGGGTGGTCTTTCGCAGGTATCGTTTGATGACATTTCGCGTCTATGAGGTATGATGGAAGGAGTCGGCTAGCCACCTGGACCGACGCGCTGAGTTATCCGGAGTCCTCAATTACTGACGCGTGCCTCAGACGAAGCGCAAACCGAGCGTTCATCTTGACTGACCCCTAGTGTCGCGCTAGTCCACGACTCTTGCTGTTACGATCAGCCTACTTTCCCAGGGTTGGTCAAGAGGTAACCGCGCACGCATGCTGCCTCAGCAGATTGGAAGTGCAGCCCAGGCCTGATTTCGTAAAAGAAGAGAAAGGCAGAAAAGTAGCCGGTGTCTGCAGAAAGTCCTGCAGACAGCTGAATCGTGTTGCGGGGTAGAATTGTTATGAGCTGCGCGCAATACCTTCGAAGGTCGCTGAGAGTGAGGATGAAGCTGGGGAGACGCGACTCGCTCGACTCGTTTCTTGGATGTGATGTGGGGACGTCGGCAATTGCTCCACAGGCCAATAACGATGAGAGCCCGGCGGCTCGCACCTTAGTGAGCCCTTCCAATCGCTGCTGAATGCCGCAACGTCCTGACTACAATTAGGCTTCGTCAAAGAGAAGGCACACCTATGTGTGGCAATGTGTAGGTTTTCAACCTCCTTCATTGCATAAAATTGGCATTCCACTGACGCGCAACAGTGCTATTGCGGGTACCCCTCGATCCCATATCGAACTGCGGCTTGCCCGTCCTGCGCTTATGGTCGTTGCGAAAACTGCTGCATCACCAAAGTAACGATCAGGTGAGAAGCAAAGGCAGACAAAGACTGTCCATGCCTTGTCGATATTGTTCGAAGGAGCTCTCTATCAGTAAGCTGTATTCTACTCGTCTGTCCGCAGGTTTGTTTCCACTTCGAGATACTAATCATTGAGGGCCTGCAAGCTAGCCTAAGGAACACGAGCCGTCCCAACGTCGACACTGCAGACCGGTGAATCAATGTCGTCATATTCCCATGCGCACCAGCGGATCTCGCCAGAAAGCCGATCCCAGATATTGCCCGAGATTGTCGGATGCTGTTCACAATGTTGCTTTGTGTTCGTTTGTCCGCTTGCACGTAAGAGCCGGAAAGGGCAGCGATCGAGGCAAGGGTTGCTTTGCCATGGCAATTGTGCCCTCGAGACCTTCCGCTGGTCCCTCTTTTAACACAAGTCATTTTACACAACATATTTCAATTCTTCCAGGTTACTCGACTCATCGCATGACTCTGTTCCACATTTTACTTCACTTCCAAGGTTCTCCAGCGTGAGGAAGCCACGGGCTGTGCTCTTGCCGCAGCAGCAAATTCGTCGGAAACAGATGGACTTCGATTGGGTTCGTGATCGTTGGCGTGTGACATAGGTCAATCTTCCAGAAGTGTATCAGTGGTCGCCAGGCCCAAGTATAAAAGCTCGCATCGACCCTTTCTCGTGGTATTCATGTTGAACCCATCCAACTCATACACCTAGATCCCGCTTGGAACGATTGTCTCAACCTCATATCACCGGGACGGCCACCTCACTACCGTCCTTTGCACATAACCTCTGAGCTTTTGCGATTCTATCCAGCCTGACCTCAGGGGCTCAACCATAGCATTGGGCTGTGGCGGTTTGCCGTCGTGTGGGGAGCTCTCTTGCGATAAAAGCTGCACGCTTCTTGCATTGAGTCTCATTTTACGTTCAGAATGATTCCTGCAGGATCTAGCGACCCGTGTACCCCCTTTTACGAATTGGTAGTGGTAGTGTAGTCCAGCTGCTGTTCGCTGCTGACGTTTCCACACCTAGGCGAAGAAGAAATGTGCTTACGTATGGCAATGCGTTGGTCTTCCAAACCATTCATAGGTACTAGCACAGAACTGACGCCTAGTAGTGCCACTGTGGCTATCCGTCCATACCATACAGAAGCGGAGCTTGTCCTTCCTGCGTCAAGGATCGCTGTGGGAATTGTCGTGTGACAAGAATCGACAAATAAGATCTATCCTGGTATAAGCCACATCATTTCTGAGCTCGTTCGGCGCAGGAGCGATTGCTCAGCTTGAATTCCAACGTGACATGCATCGCGTTGGGCTCCATCTTCCCCCAAAGCAGCATCGTCGTGCATCTTGGATGTACGAGTGCAGGAGTACTACGATACGATCGATCACTCCCTCTATATTGGACATCATCCACATGCGCTCGACAAGACTATGAGCATTCATCTGAGTCACGAATCAGACGCTCTCAAATCATCTCGTGTCATGTTCAGCGACTACCTCGATCGCAGCGAACACAGGCTTAATTGGAAGCAGACGAACCATCGTCTCGCAGCCCGCGAAAGGAGATACCAGACAGGAACTGACATGGAAAACTTTTACAGCCAATTTCAGTTCCAGGTGGGAATGTTATCTTCTTCGTTCTTGGGTCAGAATAGGCCCGCTGGAATACTGCCGAAGAACGACGGGCGAGACTGGAATTACCTCTACCAAAACAACAGTTAGTGCACACTTGATTTTGATGGTTCATGAGCAACTGAATATGGATGCGGTTTCCCTTGCGTTGTATCCGTGACACAATCTGAGTATGTACGACATCATATCCATGGAATGTGGCCCTGATTAGAAGTTCTTTGATGATGGTATGGTCTATGGATACGAACAGCCTCACCTCACATTGTCACCATCGAACTCTCCTATTTCGCAACAATATCGCACACTTGGCAAATTGCGTTACTCTTTTGGTAACTTGCCAAAGCAAAGCCCTACTAGCTATCACGTGCATCATCCTTAGCCTGGTTATTTGAGTCGGCGTTGCGCGCTCGTAATGGAGACACATAAGGTCCGATAGGACACAAGGGGTGCACAACGCGTGGATCTGCCCTGCTGGCAATCAGACCAGATCCAGGAATTTGGCTCTGGAGCTAATCGTACGTCGGACACCGTGATCGTCTGTTGATCACAGCTGAGATTACGGACGATTTCAGGGTCAAGCGCAGGAACACGACGTTGTGACATACTCACATCCTTCTCAACACCAAATGTCGTAATATCGAACAATCGTCATCTCTCATACTTTCTCTAATAGTTTGTTGTTTTGCTCGGGGACTTTTTTTTTTGGCACTAATTGCTGCCGCCAAGCCCCGGTCCCAAAGTTTTGTTGTTTTGAATACCCAAACGCGTAAGTAAATCGTTGCGACGTCTCCACCATTCGACACCGGCCCAGTGTCAGCCCCTTCACCTAAACGCGACAATGCTTTGCCTTTCCTTACACCTAGTCTCACTTCTGTCTGAGGTTCTTCGCGTGCGCACGGCGGACCTTGGAAACCACTACCCGACCGTTGATGGCTGATTCAGGGACTCTCTTCTGAAAGGGCTCTCCACCACAAGTCCGAAGCACATTCGCTGACTCTAGTGGATAATGACAGTACTATTTGCAAGTCGCCCGCGATTCCACTACAACGCGACCTCATCGCAGCGCATCGCACGGCATTGCCTTTCCTTTTCATACGAACTCTCGCATTCTGCGCCCACGATTTTGGAGCTTCACTCGTTCAGCTTCATACGATCGCTCCCACTCCTTCAGACTATACATACCCACTGAGAGACTGCAAGCGGGCTTCCGCTGCGAATACAATCGCGATTATACGTCGCGTGTCTATGACGACGAGTCTGGGATTGACAAAGGGGACTTTTGAAGCCGAATTGTTGTACAAACAGGATCAATGACTGAGATACGTGTGGACGATGCAGGTCGTGCCCAGCCCTATGCGGCTGCAAGCCGTGTGAATCATCCCCTGTTGAATCAAGCCCATATTGATCTTGGTGATCTCCCCGTGCACCTTTTGGTACGCTTATAACACATTGACATGGGTCAAAAGGATCATAACGCTGACCTTGACTAGGCAGGAAAGAAGAAGCACACTTATGTTTGGCAGTGTGTAAGTGGAAGCATGACTGTTTACGGAACATCGTTCTGACCAATGATAATAGTGTTGCTGCGGCTATCCCTCCATTGCTTACAGGAGTGTGGCTTGCCCCAATTGTGGGTATGCCCGTTGCGGCAACTGTCACATCACCAAGGTACAAATGAGATGATCACGATTGGGACCTGGTCAGGTGGGCTTGGGCGCACTGGTCCACAAAGCAGACACCCACTTGTGATCGTGTTGTCCCGAGGCCCATCAGCAAACTCATGCTTAGGATCTGCTATTCCACTGTCCTTCGTAACAGGCGTTACCTTTCCTTTGAGTCTGCCCTTGCCTTACCCTTACTGACGTCGACCCTCTTGTTCTCGCGCATATGTATCATTCAAGTGTATCTGTACCGTTCTGCTTTCGTTGCGTCGTTGTCTTTGCTGATGTTTTACATTCTGTCCCTCCAGCTGTCTTTGTATCCCCTGTATGATTAGAACTGCAGGTGTATTTTAATTCTGATAGGTGTGGCAATCTGGCCCTCGATATACGGCTCGTCTATCGACTTCTTTGAGCTGGCCATGTTCAGTCGCCCGGTTGAGCACCCTAGTAGTCGCCGTTCGATCTGCATATAAGAGTCTGAGACACTGCGGGTGTGTTATGCTACTCGACTCAGCAGGCGGCCTCTCCACCGAGACTTTATTGTAGATGTTAACAAGCAAGACATCATACATATGTCTTTTCGAGCTTTAAATTCAAGAATGGTCTTTGGCAAGATCGCCAGCGCTGAAATGTCATGCATAGAGAGTCCCTCACCGGGCTGACTATCTGCACGATACCGACGTCCGGTCAACACGACCCGCCGCCTTGGACTATGGGCCTCGGAAATCCCCCAATCCTGCACTGGCTGCATCTGTATCTCGTATGCGTTCTGGCGCGACAATAGCTGTGGCTCCTGACGTGGCCTCGGGCCGTTGGGCTGCACTTATATGCAAAGCACAGACCCGACAAGGCTGAGCCATTGCCTAACTTCATACGGCGCTGGCGTCCACGTCAACTGCCATCTTAGGCTGCCTTTCGAAGCAAGCACGATGCCTGAGCCGCTCTACTATAGGCGCAGTGACGGCTGTAAGCATCGTCACTGCACCCCAGACATGCATGAATCGCGCATGCTGTAAAACGTGAGTGGTAGTGCGAGGGCAGACTGTGACGGCGATCTTCAGCACCATCTCTGCGTACATCTGAAGGACATCCAGCAGCCCACGCTAGTTGTTCCACGTGCGCTTGCTCCCCGATTTCAACCGCATATTCTGCCGCGCCTACGCCTTGCGGCCCAAGATGTAGGATGGATAAGGTCGGACAAGTGCCTTGTGACCCTACTCACGTCAACGGCCTTGTTCATTACTGGCTCACATCTAGCCTCACATTATCTATCCACGAATCATGATCTGTTTACTGACTGCCGTATTGTAGTCATCGAAGACGGCTATCGACCGCTCGACACCTGCTGCATTCTAAAAACACAGCCTCTTCCCATAGCGTACGGACGGAGGCGCCCTCAGTAACGATCGTGACCTTGTGCATAACGGTTCAGGGCATGTAACGTGTCCGACATGCATTGTGAGATTTGCCTTCTTTGCCATACGAGCAAGAAAGGAAGGGCGTAAACTGCTCGTCATTGGTCATTGTATACGCTCTCGTCCGAGATGCGCACATAAGGAAGCTTTATAGAAGTTCGGAAAACCTGCACTTATCTTGTGAACCTTCAAATCACTCTTTCCGAAGCCAGTCCACCCACTCACAGTCTGCAGTCTGGGTGGCAAGTCCTCAAATCCGAACGCTTGAAGCGCCAAGAGAGCATGTTTCATTTGCACATTGCCTGTCGCCGTCGATTACTCTTCGATCTGTTGGAGAAAGAGGCATGAACGCCATTCAGCGAGACATCATACTGAGTAGGGGGAAGATTAGATACGCCAGAAAACTCAAAGTCATACGACCGTTTACGGATCGGTCCGTCTATGAAGAATGGAAGAGTACTGGCGTGGAGAGACCCTTCCTCGACTTTTTTCTTCGACCCACTGTCACGTTGACACCTTCGTGGGAGGCAGATAGTGTCAAAGAGTTCCTGAGTAGGGGAGTGGATGTTACGTCTCAAAAGCGTCTCTCAATACGTCTTGATGACCGAGAGCACGAAACCAATAGCAGTCGCCCTTATGCAGAAACCCTTTCCGAGGACGAACTCGAGCAACACCTGAGCCGGCCTCGCTTCACAGCATCTTCTCTTCCTGACGCACATCGCCGGCTGATCTCAGTGAGGAATCTCAATGTCGGAGCTATAACCACCTTAGCAAAGACAGCATTATTCCATCAAGTTGGCGCACTCAACGATGCTCTCTGGAAGCATACCACCTCGGAAACTTCCTTCAAGGTGCATGAGCCACTTGACGGCTTTGTCACTCCGCGACTAGAGTTCCACATGCCTTATCTGGCATTAAGGAAAGAATCAGAGGTCCGCCTCGATGGGAGCGAAGATTGGAAGGATATCACTTTCCTGGACCGCGCTTCAGCGAATCAGAATACACCTGAACGCCTGCTCATCTACGTAGCACATGTGTCTATAGTGCTCTGCATATGGGACCATAAGACCTGGACTGGATATAACTTCTCCCGGCCTTGCCCTGTCGTTGAACCGCCCGACGAAGATAGCAACAGTGATACTGACACCGACGACGACGATGAGGTACCAAGGGAGGATATTTTCGCACCTGACAGTGGAGACCATGACATGAATGATGCCCCTATATGGGACCCACGCATGTACTTCTTGCACGTTGTAGCGATATGGGCCAACTTGATAGTGCAAGAGTACACAGGCTTGGTGCGTAAGCTGGAGAAGCTTGTGAATGTAAGTGTAGCACTCACCTTGTTCGAGGTGTCCAATGCTGACTTCTTAGAAACCTAAGGAGGTTGACTATCGCAACGACATAACACCGCTTGTTGAGCATGCCAACCTGATTCTAGAGGTCCTTCGAAGCGTCCGCGACTTCACGTCCAAGGCCAAAGATGAGTGGAAGATGTTCAGTGCCGACAATGATGGCGGTATGCGCCATTTCAAAGGGCTCAAGGACCGGAAAGCGAAGGTGGCGCTCGGCAAGATCAGAGAGTCCTTTAGCAAATTAGCTAGACTTGACCGAGACCTAGAGCGACTGAAAGCAAGATGCAAAGAGTCCTTCGAAATCGTAAGTATGAAGCCGCCATCATGATCCATACAGAACTGACGTCGTACCAGCTGGGACTGTCACTCAGCGTGCAGAACAACAAGCTTGGTGAGAGGACATATACCGAAACACTCAGAGCGGCGAATCTCAATAGAGCAACAACCGGAATCGCACAGAGAAGCGAAAAGGCCGCAGTCCAGACGCAGTCCATCTCCCAGACCAACATCGAGGTGTGTCATGACTCTTCTTGCTTAGCGTACATAGCTGACACCGGTAGGTACTCCTCTTCACGACACCCTTCATACTGGCTTTACAGTATTTTGGAGGTGAACGGGATATCTTCATGTTCGAGCGCACCCCGAAGACCTTTGCCTACTCTGTGCTCGTCTTGATGGTTGTTCTGCGTATCTTCATCTGCGCTCTCAATCCGGTTGCACAAGTCAAGTCTTACATGGCGGCAAGGACTGCACGTCTATGGAGAAATGGTGCAATACACCATCGTACAGCAGGTACGTCTCGCTGTTTGTATTGCTAAGAGAGTGTTTTCTCATCGATAAGCAGAGGTGGATGATAGCATCGGGTTAGATGGAAACGTTGAGGCCGTTTCCGACGTTTGATCTTTGATCTTCCAGTGGCGTTGTCTGCTTGTTCTTGTTTCCTTGCTGTCCATTCTTTGGGGTGCGTGCGTTGCTACGGTCGTGTTTCATTTCCGTCTCTTGTTTTCGAGAAGTGCACTTTCTTTCTCTCTTCCTTTGCGTTTTGGTCATATGTCGTTGCATGTGGTTACGATTCTTGATGACGAATCTCCTTTCTTCCGCGACCACGAAGATCTATGAACGCTCATGAAGGGACGAAGAGATGAAGAGATGACGATACGAACGATACCCCCTGTGCCTTCTGTACGTTTCGCATAGATTCCCTAAAATTGAAGATGCTTTGAGCCTATAGAGATCTTGTGTGGCTTTACTCAAAAGTGCATGAGTGGTGTCGAGGAGACTCGAATTCGCCTGTATGCGCTTACTGCATGCTCACAATCATTGATCATCGCCATGTCATCGCTCAGATCCAGGTTGATACAAGATAAGCTTTCAGAACCAGCGTGCATACAAGGCGTGTTGCATACGCCTAGTAGAGCTGACGCGCATGTTCGGTCCAATCCGAGGCGCCCACGACTGGGAGCTTCATGCAGAACAGCGTGGCAGCCGAACCAAGATAAGGCTGAGGAGCATCAACCATGCATTGCTCGTACGCTGCGTTGGCACAATACAAAGACCATTTGCCTTCTTTTGCCTTCGCCTCCTGAGAATGATTGTGCACTGGGCCGTTGGACCTGTCCATAAATCGAACTCCATCAAACGCTGCTGACGTCTTCAGTATCACGTTGTGAATTTGCTATGACGACACTCGATCAGGCTGGCCTCGCGCAACTCCTCAAGGGCATGGCAATCTCCACACCGGCCGCACACGGTGTGAGCGCGGCACCCGCGAGTAATCCTCTCGATTTGTGTCGTTCCGTGTTGGCCGAGTTGCTTGCTGAGCTCGTTGATTGCAATGCGCAGACCGCGTACAGGAGTATCCAATGGCCAAATAACATCTTCAACGGTGATCTGTCGGTGACTGTGCCAAAATTGTGTCCAGGTCGCAAACCGGCTGAGCTGTCATCGCAACTCGTCGATAAGGTAGGATCCGCATTGTGTCCAACCGAGAGGGTATCGCGCTGATCTTCGAGACCAGTTTCCAAAACATCACGCACTCTTCGATCCTCCATTTTTGGATATCGTTCACCTCCGTGTGTTCCTGAAGCTTGAAGTAGTGGCGCGGATTCTGGTACCTTACATCCTTGACCGTGGACCCGACTACGGCACTCAACAGTCAAAAGATTCGCGAAAGAAAGTTGTTGTAGAGTTCTCATCTCCTAATATCACGAGTGAGTTCCAAGGCAAGCACTTGCGCAGCACCATCATCGGCGCATTCGTCAGCCGACTGTACGAAGTGATGGGATGGGAAGTGACGCGCATGAACTATCTCGGCGACTGGGGCAAGCCAATTGCCCTGCTCAAAGTCGGCTGGGACAAATTTGGCTCCGAGGAAGCATTTGAGAAGGACCCAGTCGGCCATCTGCTGGATGTCTACCACCAAATTGAAGAGCTTTTTCAGCCAGAACAAGCGGCGAGTAAGAAGGCCCGCGATGATGCAGCCAAGGAGGGTAAAGATGAGGGTGAAGCCCAAGTTGAGATCGAAAGTCAGGGTATATTTGCCGAGCGCAACGAGGCGTTCAAGAAGCTTGAGGCTGGGGACGAAGCCATGGTGTCCTTCTGGGAGCGTGTCCGGGCAGCAAACATCGACAATTATACCGACTTCTCCAATCGGCTGGGAATAAAGTTCGATGAATACTCAGGCGAGTCGAAAATTTCTCAGGAGGTCATGGCTGAGGTCGAACAGCTGCTGAAAGACAAAGACCTCTCTGAGGAAAGCGGCAGGGCTTGGATTGTACACATGCAGAAGCTCGGTGCAAAGGCTGGGACCGCTATCATTCGAGACCGCTCTGGCAGCAGCACATACCTCCTGCGAGACCTCGCTGCGGTTCTGGAGCGCTCGAGGAAGTACGCATTCGACAAGATGGTATACGTCGTGGCCAGCGACAACAGTGTTCACTTCTCGCAGCTGTTCAAGATCCTGGAGGCGCTTGGCATGAAAGATCTGGCTGCCAAGCTTCAGCATGTGCGCTTCAGCGAGGTGTCGAAGATGTCGGCTGTTCTCGGTAAAGGGTACAAGCCACAGGCAATCCTTGATGCCAGCGAGGACGCAATGAAAGGCCTCTCGGAGGCGGATGAAGAGAAGGCCGGGTCACTGGGAGCGTCTCAACAGGCCATGAAGACACTGGGAATCTCGGCATTGCTACTCCAGGAGGCAGCTACGCGTCACACCAGTATCCACGCGTTCGACACTGATGCGTTTGCGTCGTTTAAACCGTCGACTGGACCTGAGCTGCAATATTGGTACACGAAAGTGTGCAGTCTTCTGAATGGACATGCTGCAAGTGCAGCGTTAGCGGACGATCAGTTTGAAGCGCTTGCAGACGAGGACAGGGCAAACCTTCTGAGAGTACTGGCACAGTATCCCGAGGTTGTCAACGCCACGTTCCAGTCACTCGAACCTTCTGGCATCGTCACGTACCTGACGGCGATCACCGAGCAACTGCCCGACCTCCTGGAGGATGAGGATGACAAAAATGACATATCAGCGGGCTCGATCGCTCTTTTGGAAGCAACTAGAATCGTGTTGCAGAACGGCTTGAAGCTCCTCGGAGTAGTGCCCATCCCAGATCTGCCCCTGGAGAGGGCAGATACACCAGTCGCGGGCTGAGTGAATTGACGCCAACCAAGGTTGGCGGCCTTGGTTGGTGTCAATATCTGTAGGTAATGCTTCTGTTGGCGTTGTTCCTGTTCCATCAAGCTGTTTCCAGGTCCCATCTTACAGACTGTAGCATAAGCATCCCACCATAACCATACTGTCTGTTTCGCTGCTCCACTTGCAGTCTGTCTGTCCTTGGAGCCCTATGTCTGGAGTTGTTCTGTATTGGTGGCCACTGATAGCTTCGAGGGTCCTGGCGCAGATCGGCGACGAACCCGTGTGACAGCCTCTCAGAAGGACTGGCGGGAGTAGGGAGATCATTCTAGTGCGGTGGGTAATACACGGGTGCTCGGCGTCCTTGGTGCGCAATACTATGTCGATGGAAAGCTTCCTGCTTGCATACACACACGCCGAACACGTTCGCCGGTTCTGAGGGGCTGCGAGAGGCAGGAGACCTCACCACTGCTCGTCCGGGCTGAGTGCGGCATCAGCGCGCTGCGACACTGACGACTGAGCGACCTCAACGCGCAAACACGTGCATGATGTAGATGATCTCGGAGATTTGATGTTGTGAGGTTATTCTTGCACTTTTCAACGCGAGAAAATGGCGCAAGCGCGTTGTCATTGGCGAGGTGACAGCACGCGACAGCCTGCGCGACCACCTCCCTGACAACTTTTGCCGGCAATATCGCAACTCAATTCAACCTCCATCGCGACTTCACGATACTTCTTACACTCGAACGCTCTTACGTTTACTTTCGCCCTCACGTTTGAGAGAGTGTGCCCCCTCACACCACGAGACCACTCCCGCCAGCCAATGACAGCCACGCTAATGGAGACGGCCGCCCAAAACCGAGCGCGTCCCGTTCGCTTTTCCCCTATGCGCAGGTATAAACGGATGGTTGACAAAGACAACACTCTAAGTGATAAGAGAGGCGTGAGTCGGCACCAAAGTCAACCAGCTACGAAAATAAAGCCCCGTGTCTCTCCCAACTTTTCTGTTCACTTCTCCTACACAATTCTCGACATCTTGTGAAGCTCCCCCGCCATTCTTACCCCACGTCCGTATCAACCATCGATAACACAAGAGTGAACACCATGGCACCCGGCGCAATTCAGACTGAGGCGGTTCCCGCAAGCAATGGCACATCGTTGAAGCCCACTGCTCGCTCGTTCCACCCTACAGGCACTCCGGATCCCTCCAAGTACCATGCCGCTTCATCTTCTGAAGCAACCGCGGCAGAGGCCAAGTACGCCGCTCATAACTACCACCCTCTCCCAATTGGTATGTTCCTGCAGACGCCTCACTTTCTACGTGCTCACAAGCACCAGTCTTCTCTCGCGCAAGCGGCTGCAGCGTCTGGGACCCCGAGGAGAAGCACTACCTTGACTTCCTTTCTGCATACAGCGCCGTCAACCAAGGGCACTGCCACCCTGAGCTTGTCAAGGCTCTGACTGAGCAGGCTTCGCGATTGACCCTCAGCAGTCGTGCTTTCTATAACGATGTGTTCCCACGCTTCGCTGAGTACGCCACCAAGCTGTTTGGATTCGACATGATCTTGCCCATGAACACCGGTGCTGAGGCCGTTGAGACCGCAGTGAAGATTGCGCGCAAGTGGGGATACAAGGTCAAGGGCATTCCTCAGAATGAGGCTCTGATCTTTTCTGTAGAAGAGAACTTCCACGGCCGTACAGTGAGTATGACAAGTCGTATAGTCGTGAACATTGCTGACACACTCCGCTTAGTTCGCTGCAATTACCATGTCCACCGACCCCGAGTCTCGCGAAAACTACGGCCCATACCTGCCCAACATTGGCAGCGTCTGCCCCTCAACCGGCAAGGCCATCCGCTACAACAACGTCGAGGACGTACGTGCAGTGCTCGAGGCGCACGGCAAGAACACTGCTGCCTTCCTTGTTGAACCCATTCAAGGTGAGGCAGGTATTGTTGTCCCTGATGACAGCTACCTAAGGGAGGTGCGCGCGCTCTGCGACAAGCACAACGTCCTTCTTATCTGCGACGAGATCCAGACTGGTATCGCCAGGACTGGTAAGATGCTCTGCCATGAGTGGAGCGGTATCAAGCCGGACCTCGTCCTGCTCGGCAAGGCCATCTCTGGTGGCATGTACCCCGTCTCGGCCGTCTTGGGATCGAAGGAGATTATGCTCACAATCGAGCCCGGTACACACGGCTCGACATACGGAGGCAACCCTCTGGGTTCAGCAGTCGCTATTCGTGCTCTTGAGCTTATCCAGGAGGAGAACATGGTTGAGCGTGCTCAGACTATGGGCGAGAAGTTCCGTCAGGGTCTGAAGGACATCAATAACCCCATGATCACCACTATTCGTGGTAAGGGTCTCCTGAATGCTATCGTCATCGACGAGAGCAAGACAAACGGTCACAGTGCTTGGGATCTGTGCATGCTCTTCAAGGCAAAGGGCCTTCTGGTAAGTTCAACAAGCGGTAATATCACATACCGCAGAGACTAACACCCTTTCTCAGGCCAAGCCAACCCACCAGAACATCATTCGCCTGGCGCCTCCTCTAGTCATCACCGACGAGCAGGTTGAGAGCGCTCTACAGATCATCAAGGAGGCCATTGAGGAGCTGCCGACCCTCAAGGGCAAAAAGGAGGAGGAAGTTATCCCGGACCCCAGCGAGAAGAACGTCCACATCGGCGTGGACAACTAAGTGATCAGGCATTTGGCCCTTTCGATCCCATGATACCCTACGACCCTACGACCCTGTACGATTTTGATGGCGGCTTTGGTCCGCTCTGGCGTTGTTGAGCATCACTGCACTTGCGCAGTGTTCACGGGTCACTAGAGGCGCATTGCATATCAGCATGGCTGCGCGTACAGATTCTGATATAGACCAAATCGCTACAAAAATTGCATCTTGATTTGATCACTACAGCTTCTCTACAACGATTTCTTGTGGTAACGCAGTGTTGCGGAAATAGCGCGGCTCCCACCTTCTCCAGGTTTGTGTTTCTCCATCACGCGATGAGCCGAGGCTCTCGGATATGAGGTCATTGGCATGCGATGATCCGCGACTGCACGCCTTCGACTTCTTGAACATCCGCGCATTGCTGAAGCTTGCGTAAACAAGTGCGCAGAATGGCACAGTCAAAGATTACTCTCTACGTGGACATCGTGTCACCATTTGCATACATTGCGTTCTATCTTCTGAAGGCAAGTCTGGACCCCAACCACGCTCAACGCAGTACGCGAACGCATGAAAGGACCAGGGTGTAGCTGACGCTTTTCCCAGAATTCCCCGTCGTTCAAGCAGTGCGAGATTAAGTATGTGCCAGTCTTCTTGGGCGGTCTGATGAAGACATGTGGGAACACAGCCCCTATAGCCATTAAGAGTAAGTCTATACCATACCTACCCGTTTGAGACGTGCACATCGCGCCTAACCTGCGATACTTGTTTGCGTGTACGTAGAACTCACTCTCCATAGATAAGGACAAATGGATTAACCTCGAGCGCGTACGCTGGGCAAAGTACTTCAACATCCCCATCTCCAAAGGCTCACCCCCGGGCTTCCCAATCAACACCCTCCCCATCCAGCGCGCTCTAGCATCTTTGTCTATCTCGCACCCGCAGTCTGTTGAAAGCGCCATCTCGCTCTTCTACGAAAACACATGGGTGCAATGGGGCGAACCTCTCAAGCAAGAGAACCTCCAGGCCATCCTCCGCACGGTCGTTGGAAGCGACGATGAGGCGAAGAAGGTACTCGAGAGGACCAAGACGGATGAGGTGAAGAATGTGCTGTCGCAGAACACGGAACAGGCGTTCAAGGATGGCGCATTTGGGTTACCGTACTTTGTTGGTGAGTACTTTCGGCGAGAAAGAGGGAGTGCTTGACTGACATGCGCAGCTACGAATTCGAAGGGTGAGACGGAGGGATTCTGGGGCGTGGATCATATGGGACAACTTACAGACTTTCTTGGGCTTGAGAGGCCAAGTGGAAAGGGCTGGAGGGCGCTGTTGTGATGAAGAAATGAGCAATTGTGGATCTGAGAGGAAGGGACGGGTTATCAGAGCAACGAGAGTGACGACCCAGGAAAGAGCAAAGAGCAGACAGATGTAGCGTATGAACGCAATGAGCAGTCGTAAATGCTTTTGTTATGATCCGCAATGCTTAGATATGGTTTCCACGCCCCGTTTTAGTCGCCTTAGGTCCTTGAAGGTACTGCATGCTTCTGCAGTACGATAGATTTGAGATCGTACCACCCAACGTAGCCGCACAAGAGGCCACGCGTAGATGTCTAGAGATTTAACTGCTTGCTGAGAGTCACGTCTAGGCTAAATTTGAGAGTCACAGTCACGCAACTTGCAAACTGACCGGACATTGACCCCACAGACGAACCGATCAAGATAGACTCGACGGACATTGCAGTGGATTGTGCCCTCCTCTTTTTGGCAAGTCTACAACATACTCAGAAGCAAAGCAAGCTCTGCTGGCAAGAGAGAGAGGGATCATGCGAGATATTCTGGAAGGGAACGCGCTTGAAGTGACACAAACTGACCGACACGTTCTAGTGCGACTTTCGGTGAAGTCAACACTTGTTGCACATATGGACATTGTAGAAGATGTTACATTGAGCGTAGTAGACTAAGCGCATCTCACGTGTCTTGTCGAAGACTGATGTTCACAGACATGTGTGCGCTGTCCTGAGATTGTGACATGCTGATCAGCTCCATCGCGCTGCAAATCACTGCGGGCAAAGCAAGTGCACCTCTACATAACAGACGGCTCCAAGATGTCTTCCTGCTCTTCGAAGGCATCGTGTCTCTAGGCGCATAATTTGCGATGCTGTTGAAGTCCCTGCTCAGTTTCAGGCGGCGAGTACTCGAGATTGTTGATCGCAGGCATGAACGTCAGCCATACAGCTGTGCACGAATTGCCTGGGCTGTGGTCATTGTGCAGCTTACACATGCAGTCATGCAAACTGTGTCCTGCTGAATCATATTTCTATCAGACATGCGCGTCGTAACGGCGACACAACATATTCATTGATAGTTGGAAGGTATGAACTACAAGCATATGGCATCAATTGTGATTTTGCACAATCAGACCGACTGTACTTGATCTTCATACTGCTCGTTTTGTGTTATTATGGTTCTCATCTCAGCTGCCATGCTCCAACTGCTACTCAAGAGTCCTGACGGTCTTGGCCAGATCTAAGATGCACCCTTACAGCACTGCAGCGCCAGCAACGTCGTGGAGGCCGAGCGCTTGCATCGGCAGGAACAACTCGCCGATTGACAAACTGGCCATACGGAAAGCCACTATCGATCCGATGATGATGGTGTCGCTTCCTTACCTTAAAGTCACGGATGTAGCCCTTGCCGTTGTTGTGGCAGTGAGGCGCAGGTCTAGAACTCGTGCACCACGGAGCGCATGAACACCGTCTAGACAGCTGCGTAGCTGTAATGGCTGATGTTGTACAGGTAGGCTTGCGCTTATGTTTCAGAGACCGTTGACCTTACCTGTGGGGCCTATCGTGAGTGTTCTGTCGTCCTTGACAACTCCGAGATACGAAATATGACGAAGATGCGCAGGTAGACCATTAGTAGAAAAGCACCGGCCGGCAACATCCACGGTCCAACGCACTCGTATGGGGCTATGTATAGCTCGGGGCGTTGAGCCATTTGTGGCTGCGACGCAGGGCTTCCAGAGTAGGAGACGTGGCGGTTCTTGTCAGGTCTGGACGTAGCAGCAGTTGTACTTCCATCAAGCTTGCGTCTTCCTTACCACAACTCAGAGAGCCACTCTGATCGAGGGCAAAGCGCCTTTGCGCATCGTCGACCATAGGTCCACACGCAGCTGCTTCCGCGAGAAGAACGGCTCATGGCCCAATGCGAAAATGTACAAGCATACTTATTGATAATGCAGTAACATCGCAGAATACTGGCCAAGCGCGTCGTCTCCAGCCGCTATGTCGCTCCAGAACGGCAGACGCGGTACGTACAAAGAGATTGCATAGAACTAGACCAGCCCAGGCACGGTCTGCTGGTGGTGATAAACCATGGATGTTGTTATCGTGCACTGCCCATTTGGGACAACATGGAGTTCGAACGTCGCACACTTGCACACCCATTAGTGTACCATTATCCCGTCAATCAAAGGAAAGCCCTCATGATCGTAAGTTCGTCCGAGCGGTGACTCTGTACGAGTCGGTGTGTTCGTTCACGATCTTCGATTGTGGGGCCTAGACCTCTGTGTCGCTCGAATAAAGTCTTGACGCTAGCTGACAGACAACGCCCGGCGCAAGCCTCTGCACAAGACTGGCGCGCCTGTCCTTGTGAAGGTCAGGCATGTGGTCTATTATAGGTATGGTTCCAGACCGTTGCCAAGCGTTCCAGGTTCAGGAGCGTACCGCAGCGGCTGTACGGTTCGTGTCGTCATGTATCTTCAAGCGAGGCATGGGACCAGCCGAGACGATGGAGTTGGTGTCCGCGACCGTCGAAGGTCAGGTACAACTTCACTGACGTGATCTTGACATGTGTTGGACGGAGGGAATGCAATCAAAGTCGCAGAATGAGGCGACCGTCGAAAAGATCAAGTGTCGTCTGACAGATCCAGCCCTGCCGGACCCATGGGAATGGCCCGAACGTCCGTTTTGACTCCGCGGAATATTCGAGCAAGGCTGATGAAACGCAGCAACCACTGACTTTCGAGCTGCTACGGCATGCAGTCTCAGAGGAGGGCAGGGTGAACCGATGTATGACTTGGCACATTGTGTCGTAAGCACGTTTCTGCCAGGAATGGACCCTGCGGCCAACATCCTTCATCGCGGCAGTCTGTACCAGCAATTGGTGTTTTCGGCGTTCGGACTTCGAGAGCTTGCGAGAGAGGTTGGAACCGCAGCCCCTTCGGTCTAGATGCTTCAGACCCCATGCGTGCGAACATCGACTGCAAGATTTGGGATGACGCCAATCTCGATACACAGAAGCGTTGTACGCTCAAAAGTTGCGTCGATGCGCTTCTGTGAAAAGATCGTTAGCCAGAGAGAAAAGGGCGGGATACTGGATCCGGGCAGAAGCCAAACATCAAGACCCGCCTGGTCGAGTGGGTATTTTTGAAGAATTGAGGAAGGCGCGTCCGGGCCTAGTTTCGGGTGTCAAAAGACCCGTGCGCCGCTGCAGGCCAAAAGTATTGGCGGCCGCATCTCAACCATGATGTCCTAATGGCCTCCAGCCTCTGTTGGTAGGAAACTGTCAACTACTGGCGTTGAAGAACAAAGGTGATGGGGAGGAAGGTGATGCGGGGCTCTGCGGTTGCTCCAGCGGCTAGAAATCCTTCGACCACGAGTGGAAGTTGCGATCGACGCGCCTACTTTTCCGGACCTCAGCAGAGTACATCACTTCCCTTCGCGGAAGGGTGTACAGGGCGCACGTATCATGTGTTTCCTGATCGGTCTTTGGGACTCGTAGCAAAGCCCGATGCGCTTAGTTAGGGGATGCGTCCCAAGGATAGATCACGGAGCAGTTGAGCGTCAGGAGTCTTCCTCCAAGCATCAGGTGCTCGGACGCCCATGTAACGTTACTTCTTGACTCTATGCGAATTATTGAACCAGAATACAAAAGTCTTTGGGATTCGGCTTCGGCGATTGGCCTGGGATGCCACACTCCTATGGAAATAATCATGCATGTGAGGATAGGCTTATATCCTGCGGCCTAGAACCCCAGGCCAGCATATGACACACAGCAACCAGAATTCATCTGCTCGACCAGGTAAAGAAAGTTTGACGTGCTGTAGATAGTAATCGACCGAGTTCCTACTTCGGCCTCTCATCACGTGTCTGTCAAGCTACTGACGGACCGAGTTCTGAGGGCACGAGCAGGTTTGCAGGTCCCGCAAGGTACTCTGCGTGCGGTACGAACGCTTTGAGGCTCTCCATCCAGCGCTGCATGCTTAGCTCTGCCATCGAGATGACGTGGGCCGGAGTGTGCGATAGATTGTAGCAGCTGAGTGCCCACGCGTGAGCGTGTTTGAGGTGCCTGGTACAGTACCATGGTAGTGCTCACTGCGCGCTCGGTTCCAAGAGTTGGTCAGCAAGACAACTCTCCCTAGCGCTGCAAGGAGCAACTCTATTCACTTCTCCACGATCTTGCAACCGGTGCCGAGCATCTCCACGATAGATTGCGGTGAGGCAGATTGCTGTGATTGCACAATCAAGCAGTCGTCATCAGGTCCCAGCAGCGCCCTGGCTGCACGCGCAGGCCCACTGGTGCCGGCGGTGTCAATGGTGGATGCGCACGCAAAGCGCCGCACAGGCACCGTCAGGCAGATCTACCAAGCATTCTAGACTGCAAAGCCCGGGCTCCACCCTGCCAGCTTGCCGAACGCCCAAACAACAAGCGTGCAGCCAGTGCCAGGGTCTCGCGTCTCCTGCTGTTCGGCCGATGCGTGCTGCGTCTGGTCGTGGTTGTGCAGCTCTGCTCGCAGCAAACCGAGCGCGCTGCACCCTATGCATGCCTCGAAGCAGCAGCAGAAGACCCGCGGGGGATACGGCGTGCTTAAGAGCATGTGGATGCAGCGGCCAGCCAGGCGCCAGATGCGTCTCTTTGTGTCTCCACCAAGAGGCATCCACCGGAGCGCAGGGAACGCAGAGGCCTCTGCAGCATCGGGAAGCGTTCTAGATCGCCTTGGAGGCGCAACCTGCGCCCAGCCCTCTTATGTGCGACTCTAGCAGTCCGTCTTCCAGTCCAACCATATCGCCGACGCAGCCCTCCTCCCTCGCAATCTTTGATCCTTTCTGCACACAAACGCATTCCTCGCCAGTCCCAGCTGCTTTTGCACCGCACCTCCGCTTAGTCAACGTGTTCCGGATACGGCCTGTTCAACCTTTGTGACCAACTCCGTCAGCCGAGTCTCGGACTTCACTGTTCACAACGCCTGTGTTGCCATTCTACACTCAGCGTGGCCTGCAAACCTCCATCCCGGCGTGGGTACGTACACCCAACATCTGGACGACGCTTGATCACCACACCGGCACACCTTCATCTGGAGCCGCGCCCCACCTACTGTCCGGATGGAAAAGTAAAAGCATGGCAAAATTATCAACAAGCCCTGTTCCACCTGATATAATGGAGCGTCGCTCCGTTGCCTTCTCGCAGCCTAGCCCAGGCATGGTTGTTCAAGAGGGCGAGAGTGGTTTCAAAGAAGAGCTCTCTCGATTATACGACCCAGCAGAGAGCAACGCCGCAGAACAGCTTGTCGATCTCAAGAACGCCCTCAGAACCGCCGATACTGACAGCTTCTGGTCTCTCCTCACCAAAGGCCTTGCAAACATCGCTGACGCCCAGTATGCTTTTGTCTCGAAAAGGATCTTGGTCGACGAGAAGAACGTTGCGGTGGAGATGCCACCAATTGGAGAGCCTGGGTCATGTTTGATGGGAGAAGCCTTCTATATCAACAATGACCAAGGCAATGGCCCAGGTCACCTTCGCAACTTCAAGTACCATGCATACCAGTGCCCCTGTGCATACATGAAGCACGATAAGATTTTTGTCATCCCGGAGCGGCTGAACGATTTCATTGTCGACAACCCGAACGATCTGATAATTCCAGGAGAAGCGTACCTAGGGATCCCACTTTTTGCTGAGGGGAAGTGCTTTGCACACTTTGGAGTCATGTGGGGGAAAGAAGGGGCTGCTAGACGGACGTTGAGCTGGGGTTTCCTCGAGACATTGTTCCATGCTCTGGAGGATATGATCTTGGAACGGGTGCTTGAAGGAGTCAAGTTCGCAGAGACAGCACATGTCGTACGGAAAGAGCAGCCCAAAGTCGTCCCACACAAGGCCATCTCTGTTGCCCAGTCTTTCAAGCCTTACGCCAGAAGCCTGTCCCACGAGCTGAGAACACCTATGCAAGGCGTCGTTGGCATGCTCGATGTCATGATGGCGAACGTAAAAGAAGCTTCCGAGACTATGGACGTTGATGTACGAACCCGCCGGATGCTCGATACATTGAAGGAGAACATCGAGGCCGTGCAGGGTACGCAATCCTACGCCTATTTGAAACTCAGTACTAACTCCAGACAGACAGCTCAAGACGAGCCGTCGAGGCCGCCGATAACGTAGTCCATGCGTACGATATGAACATGGGCGTTCCTGAGACACCCGTTTCTCCATTAGACAAGTCCCCCAATCAGTGGAACACTTTCTGGCGGGAAGCCCGGCCAGAGTTCGCTCGACCAGTGTACCTCGGCGCAAGCAACGATGTGAACCGACAGCAACGAGGTTTAAAGAGACGGATAGAAGATACCCAATGGGAAGACAGCCAGACTCGCGTAATCCGTCCTATCAGACGCCGAACCCGTGACACCTTTTCCGAGGAGCCACCTGTCCGTGGATCAATATCTTGTCCCCCACGGGCCAGCCTGCCAGAAATCGAGAAGATGGGAAGGTGTCAGGGTCGCTGCAGTAGCTCGACAGGCTTTCCAAGATTTGTCGCGGGGCACCAGAAGACACCTAGTCTCCGTCACACCAACATCAGAGAGGTTCTGCACTACGTGATCACAGATGCACTCAAGGTTGGCGGACGACCAGACTCCGCTATTGCCGAGGCAACCGACAACGGCGAGCGAATCGAGGTGCGAACAAGAAGCTCCAACGGAGAAGCGTCTACGAAATGGGTCGAGTGGAGCGTGTCACCAGAAGTGCCAGACTCGATCCTCATTGACGAGAAAGACCTCGCCAAGGTCGTGTCTTGTGTGACACTGAACGCCATCAAATTCACACAAAACGGTTCGATCACACTAGAGGCTACGCTGAGCGAGAAAGGTCGCTACGTTGTCATCAACGTCAAGGACACTGGATCGGGAATTCCTGCCGCTTTCTTGCCCAACCTGTTCAAGCCATTCTCTCGCGAAGACGATTCAACCACACGACAAAGCGAAGGTCTCGGTCTTGGCCTCATGGTCGCTAAGGGTCTTGCCAGGAAGCTCGGTGGTGACCTCTTCTGCCTACGCTCGCACGTGTCTGGTCCAAAGAAAGGATCAGAGTTCGAACTGCGCGTCCCACTTACGGCAGGCGAGGTTTGCAGCCGGCCTTCGTCACCATTCGGCTCCCCTACTCCCTCCATTCGAGCTCGCATGTCCAACGATCGTGAGATTCCTCACCTCGATGTCAATAGGGAGCCAATCACACCACCACTTTCTTCTGAACCGTTCGTCGGCGAGCCGCGTCAAGTTCTCGTCAACGGCATGGACACACCAACTGTTGTTGTTCAAACGGCACCGTCGTCGAACGTCCTTGGGCTACTCTCCCCGCGCCGAACTTCGTCTCCTCTTCGATATCCATCGAAAGAGGCCGCTAAGAAAGCTCCTGTACCCAAGCTCGCCGAAGAGCTACCACTCAACATTCTTGCTGTCGACGACAACGCCATCAACAGGCGCGTGTTGCAGAACATGCTCAGCAGGCTGGGCTACAAGAAGGTCGAGACAGCCTGCAACGGTATCGATGCCATCGAGGTCATGCATCGTAACTCGTTCGCTCCTGCCTCTGAAGCTATCGATCTTGTCCTTATGGACCTTTGGATGCCCCACCTCGACGGCTTCCAGGCAGCCACGAGCATCCTGCGAATGCCAGAGCTCATCGAGAGCAACCGTGTGCCAACGATTCTGGCTGTGACCGCCGACGTCACAGACGCTGCGCTGGACAAAGCTGCCAGCAGCGGCATGAAGGGCTATGTCACCAAGCCCTTCGTGACCAGGGATCTCGTCAGGTTGATCCGGACGTACTGCGCGACTCGAGAGTCGTAAGATCCCTAGCACTTTCGCTTCATCCCAACACAATAGTGTTTGGTTCTATTCTACTTATATAATCTGCATTCGATGTACAGAGACCACAGGGTCGTAGACCTTGGGCCAAGGGCGCAAAGTCCCATGGCGTATGGATTGGGAATGGGCCTGATGATCATGATAGCGTTCTGCAAGACCGGCAAAGTTTTTCCCGGCACGGTTTGATTCCCCTGGCTTGATGGCCATGTTGCAACGAAGCAACGAATGCGCACTGCAATGCAGTGCTGCGTATCTAGTAATACAACCATTACATCATCAGCCATTTTGTTCGACGAACTTGCCTGTGAGGTACAGTGTTGGTGACGATGACATCCCTGGAAAGATCAGATTGCGGCTCTGCGAGAAAATTACCTGCAGGGCAACGCAACACAGAGCCGCATAGCCGTGCGCGGTGTCGAGGTCTTTCAAGCCCTACGTGTGATGGTCGAACGCTGAATGTGGGGGAGGCTGTGCCGACGTGCCGTTCGCAGCGCAATTTGGCCGGCGATTGTGCAGCTGCTTGCAGGCAACACTTCGCTTTCGATGTTCATATCTCGAAAGTCCTCGATATCTTTGGAGCAAACAATCGCTTGAGCATCGCTCGAGCAAATCGCAGGTGCATACGTGAAACGTGGACCTACTCCGCGGTGGCTGGTGAGTGAGTGGTGACTTCCTCGCACGGACTGGCGCCGTTGTGCTGTGGAGTGTGTGGCGCATCGATGAGCTAACTGAGAGGACAGATTTCTTGAGAAGCTTCAGATATCTTCTGCCGAGTTCCAGATTTGCTTTAAGCTGTCTGCGCCCCGAGACTTCCAAGATTCGAGAGGCTTCTTCCACGCCTGTCCTTCGCAAGCACTCCTCTACAGCACTGCAGTCCAGCGGAAGCGCAGCAACAAGAGCGACGAGCCGAGTACCCTTGCGCATAGAATCGGTAGTCCTACCGCAGTTCTATCTTCGACGACGTCAAGCCCCACACGTTCACTCCACGTCCACGCGCCGTACACTTCCTTGACAACTGGCGACCATCACAAGCAGGAGTACCGCGAATAATTCGCTGCACACGGAGCATGGACAACGCGTATACAAGAACGCCCACCGAGGCGCTCAAGCACTTCGAGGTCACAGAGGAGAAGGGTCTCTCAGAACAGCAGGTGAAGAATTTACGGGAGAAGCATGGCAAAAATGGTGAGTCGGCGACAATTGAGGGCTGAGCGTGCAATGCAGCGTACTGACACAGCGACAGCGCTGCCTGAGGAGCCACCGACACCCATCTGGGAGCTGATCCTGGAACAATTCAAGGACCAGCTGGTTATAATATTGCTTGGTTCCGCAGCCGTGTCCTTTGTCCTTGCACTTTTCGACAACGAGGAAGGCTGGACTGCCTTCGTAGACCCCGCAGTTGTAAGTACCATCATCTTCTGTGCTCACAACGTACGCTGACAATGTTGCTCAAAGATCCTCACAATTCTTATCCTCAACTCCGTCGTCGGTGTATCGCAAGAAACTAGCGCCGAGAAAGCCATCGCTGCGCTCCAGGAATACTCAGCGAACGAAGCCAAGGTTGTCCGCGATGGAGCCATCAAGCGGGTGAAGGCCGACGATCTGGTGCCTGGAGACGTTGTATCTGTGGCAATTGGCGATAGGATTCCCGCCGATTGCAGGATTCTTTCAATCTCAAGCAACAGCTTCATGGTTGACCAGTCGATTCTGACAGGCGAGAGCGAGAGTGTGAACAAGGACATCCGAGTTGTGAAGGACCAGGATGCAGTTAAGCAGGATCAGGTCAACATGCTCTTCTCTGGAACAACAGTCGTCAACGGACACGCGAACGCCATTGTAGTCCTGACTGGCCCGAACACAGCCATTGGAGACATTCACGACAGCATCACATCGCAGATCTCGCAGCCCACTCCTCTCAAGGAGAAGCTCAACGACTTCGGTGACTCGCTTGCCAAGGTCATCACCGCTATTTGCATCCTCGTCTGGCTCATCAACATCCGCAACTTCAACGACCCGTCTCACGGTGGCTTCACCAAGGGTGCTATTTACTACCTCAAGATCGCGGTTTCGCTCGGTGTGGCCGCTATTCCTGAAGGTCTTGCCGTTGTCATCACTACTTGTCTGGCTCTTGGAACCCGTAAGATGGCTGCCAGGAACGCTGTTGTTCGTAGCCTCCCCTCTGTCGAGACTCTAGGAAGCTGCAGTGTTATCTGCTCCGACAAGACCGGTACCTTGACCACCAACCAGATGAGCGTCAACAAGGTCGTATTCATCAACGAGGCTGGTAATGGTCTTGAGGAGTTCGACGTTGAGGGAACCAGCTTTGCTCCAGAGGGTCAGATCTCTTTCAACGGAAAGGCCATCGACAACCTCGCTGCATCATCCGCTACCGTTCGTCAGATCTGCGAGGTCTCAGCACTCTGCAACGACGCATCATTGGCTTATGACTCCAAGAACGGCACCTACGGAATCGTTGGTGAGCCTACCGAAGGAGCTCTCCGTGTCCTCGCTGAGAAGATTGGTACTCCTGACACCCGCCTCAACCTGAGCAAGACCAGCATCTCTCCCGAGAGCCGCCTTCACTTCTCCAGCAAGTACTACGAACAGCATGCTACCCGTCAAGCCACCTACGAGTTCTCCCGCGACCGCAAGAGTATGTCTGTCTTGGTCAACAACCCTCAGAGTGGCGGCCAGAGGCTTCTGGTCAAGGGCGCTCCCGAGTCCATCCTCGCTCGTTGCACATCGGTCCTTGTTGGCAAGGACGGCAAGAAGGTTCAGCTCAACAATCAGCTCGGCAACTTAATTCAACAGGAAATTGTCGACTACGGTAACCGTGGTCTCCGTGTCATTGCCATTGCCGCTGTCGACGATGTTTCGAAGAACCCGCTCCTCAACAAGGCCAAGACTACCAAGGAGTACGCTCAGCTCGAACAAAACATGACTCTCATCGGTCTTGTCGGCATGTTGGACCCCCCTCGCCCTGAGGTCCGCGCCTCGATCCAGGAGTGTCGTTCGGCTGGTATCCGTGTCATCGTCATCACTGGTGACAACCAGAACACTGCCGAGGCTATCTGCAGACAGATTGGTGTCTTTGGTCAGAACGAGGATCTCGCTGGCAAGAGCTTCACTGGTCGCCAATTCGATGATTTGAGCGAGTCCGAGCAGATGGAGGCTGCGAAGCACGCCTCCCTGTTCTCTCGTGTCGAGCCCACCCACAAGTCAAAGCTGGTTGATCTCCTTCAGCAGGCCGGCGAGGTTGTCGCCATGACTGGCGACGGTGTCAATGACGCACCTGCGCTGAAGAAGGCCGATATTGGTGTCGCCATGGGCTCTGGTACCGATGTTGCCAAGCTTGCTGCCGACATGGTTCTCGTCGACGACAACTTCGCTACGATCGAGGGCGCTGTCGAGGAGGGTCGCTCGATCTACAACAACACCCAGCAGTTCATCCGCTACCTAATCTCGTCCAACATCGGAGAAGTCGTTTCCATCTTTCTCACCGCCGCCGCGGGTATGCCCGAGGCTCTCATTCCCGTCCAGCTTCTCTGGGTCAACCTCGTTACCGATGGTCTTCCCGCAACAGCACTCTCGTTCAACCCTCCTGACCACGACATCATGAAGCGCCAGCCTCGCAAGCGTGACGAGCCTCTTATTGGTGGCTGGCTGTTCTTCCGTTACATGGTCATCGGTACCTACGTCGGCGCTGCAACCGTTGGTGGTTACGCCTGGTGGTTCATGTTCAACTCCGAGGGTCCCCAGATCTCATTCTGGCAGCTCAGCCACTTCCACCGCTGCTCCTCCCAATTCCCTGAGATTGGCTGCGATATGTTCGCCAATGCGTCTGCGCAGGCTGCCTCAACCGTCTCGCTCTCCATCCTGGTCGTCATTGAGATGCTGAATGCCATGAACGCTCTCAGCTCTTCCGAGTCCCTGCTCACCCTGCCCCTCTGGAAGAACATGATGCTCGTCTATGCCATCTGCCTGTCCATGGCTCTGCACTTTGCGCTCCTCTACGTACCCTTCTTGCAGGGCCTCTTCAGCGTCGTACCGCTCAACTGGAACGAGTGGAAGGCGGTGCTGTACATCAGCTTGCCAATCATCCCGCTCGACGAAGCACTGAAATTCCTCGAGCGCAAGTTCTTCATCCAAACCTCGCACGTCGATGACGTCGTGCAGAATGGACGACTGAAGAAGGAGTAGAGCTCCCAAGGCGTACAAAATGTAGGACAAGGGAGAAAAAGAAGCTAGAGTACCATATTGGGCGTGCATATAGAAAGCAAGAAGCCTGCATGGGGCTATAGATCCTAGGTCTCCGTCCTGGTAGGAGGAGACAAACTTTTGTATATTCTGCATGTTGAGAATAGATTCGTACAACGCTCTCCGTTGTCCTGCCGTCTGCTGTGATGCCTTGCAACACGCCCGTTACCGAGAGACCGTCCGTGAGAGGATCGTATTCACTGCGCCTTGTGCGCTCATCTTTATCATATCCCTACTCAGCTCTCGCAACTTTCAACACACCGCGATGTTCCTAAAAGTCATCCTCCTCGCAATTGCTCACGCAACCGCTCTGCCGAACACACCCTGTCCCCACTCCATCTCTATCGGCACGACCGGCATTCCGACCATCATCCTCCACGGATCAGCCTTCTACTCAACAATGAGCGTCGCCACTTCTTCCCTCCCTGCCTCATCCACAGGTCCACCCCTCCTCAACACTACATCCTGCACCCCCGGCACAGCAGAGTGGCCCTTCATGATGGACAAGTTCCGGTGGTGCGCAAGGGGTTTCTGGGTGGGGAACTGTTGTGGTGCTGGGCAGGTGTGCTGTGATAAGGGAGCTTGGGGGTCGGAGTGCATGACAAGGAGGGGTCGTGGGGTACCCACGGATGGGAAGAGTAAGGAGGGGATGGTGGAGGTGTGGAAAGAAGGGAGGAAGGGGAAGAGGACGGAGAGGGGGAGGCTTGGTGGAGAGGTATAAGTTCTGGATTTCCGAGAAGCCAAGCACGCACTTGAAACTTAATTCTTTGATCAAGTCAAGGTGGCAATCCAAAACACGTATGAGCGCGTCTGAAAAGTTGAATCCACTTGAGGAAATCACACAGTACAAGAGGCAGAATAGGCATATAAATTATATTGATGTGGAAGAAAATAGGCCAGCTCCCCATCGTCACAACACCATGCGTACAGATGCCATCCAATGCGAGAAACCATCCTGCCCTGCAGAGGTACCAGATGAAACATGCCTGCCTCATGCTGGTGCTGATATGTTCAAGAGCGTATACATACATGATTCATACCCCACCGTATCGTTGCCGAGTTCGTCGAGTATGCCGAAGTGGAGATTGCGATTCGTTCAATGATGTCTTCGTTTCGAGCCGTGAATGCATTTACTGCTCAGTGTCGCGCTTGCCGACCGGGAGACCGACGGGGCGCCACTTAGGGCTCCAAACCCAGTTGCCAGCCTCTGCCTCGGGGGCAGCCTCAGGCTGAGCCTCAGCATCGCGCTTGCCAACAGGCAGGCCAACTGGGCGCCACTTGGGAGACCAAACCCAGTCACCAGCCTCAGCTTCGGCGTCGCGCTTGCCAACGGGGAGACCAACTGGGCGCCACTTCGGGGACCAGACCCAGTCACCGGCTTCAGCCTCAGGTGCGGCCTCAGGAGCAGCCTCAGGAGCAGCCTCAGCGTCACGCTTGCCGACAGGAAGACCGACAGGGCGCCACTTGGGAGACCAGACCCAGTCGCCAGCTTCGCGCTTCTGTACGGTGCCCTCGGTCTCGTCGCCCTCCTCGACGTAGTAGATATCCTCGGGGAATTTGGCAAGATCCTCGGCGGAAGGACCGTCGACAGTGGTCTCGATGAGAGCAGGTTGGGCGATGGCAGCACCGGAGACGGTCGCAGCCAGAATGGTGGCGGCGATGACAGCGTTGAACCTCATTTTGAACGTTCAGAAGATTATCGTGTAGTGAATGAATAAGTTGGTAGTTGTTGACAGTGACCAAATGATTGACTGGTGTGTTGTCGATGAGTCGATGGTGGGTATATTGCAGTTGGAAGCTCCGAGTTATATACTCGAAGGTCGTTGTGTATGGACAAAGCTTCGAAGTCATGTCTTTGCTGTAGTAGGTCAATAACGTCAATAGGATCACTAAGCGTCAATAGAGACGAGTATAGACACTGAATGGCGTCCAATAGAGGAACGGCCGTGAAGGTGAGGACAACAGTTCAAAGGGCTCCCCTCTGCATTGAAGCTCGAAATGTCCAATCATGAATATCTCTGTACATGATCAAAGCTTTCCAGAACAGCGAAGAACAGACTCAATGGCGAGCACTAACGCAGCAGCATACTCGGTACCACCATCCTGGACAGTCTGACCGCAGGTACATAAAGGAACAGACAATGTGCCTGCTTTCTTCGAGAAGTGATTGCTGACCTTCTGAGATGGAGATGGTGAAGGCGACATTGTGGTGTTGTCGTTCTCGGGTCTGAATAGAATCTGAATAGCGATCTGACCCTTGGCACCACGGCACATTCACCTCCGCCCTTTTCGCAAGAACGCCTCTTTTCAACGGTCGTTTCATGAAACACAAGTACCTGCAATGGCTTGCTGGGGTACAGGACCCGACAGCGTAGCACAAGGTTGGGGCGTTCGCACGTGGTGAGCGATGGATTAGGGTGCATACTGGAAGGCCGGGCAGCCAATGGCGACGAAAGATCAAGCGAAATCTTCTAGAAGGTCAACAGATCAATCCCGCAGCCCCTTGCTCTTTCCCTGTCGTTAAATGGTCACGCAATCACGCTTGGTAGCAGTGATACCTGGGTCGGTCCTATGTCAATCTGACCTCGTGCGCCGATGTCGGCTGAGATGCCTTGAGCACCTGTTTGCGACAGCGATCATGTTACGAAGAGGACACGTTGGAGATAGCACGAGAGGCCGATGAGCGAAGTGCGTGATGATCTAAATAGTAAGATCATGGTAGTTGCAGGCGTGGAGTTCGAGGCTTAGTCATTCACACTAGTCCGAAGATGGTCAAAGTGCCTCGGAGCTTTGAAGCTCGAGAGATGAAGTCCAGCGCGTTGCGCCGCCATTGAAACAGGATGCGAACGCGATTGGCCAACACGACGTTTCCAGCATTGCGCAGTGTATATTCGGGCTTCGCGAGAAGCTCACCCTGGATCTGCCGATCATGCTCAGCCTACAATAGCCCCAGACGGTTCAATTCCACCAAATCGACAGCTGAGAAGCCATACTACATCACCACGCCCATCTTCTACGTAAACGCCGCCCCTCATGTCGGACACTTGTATACCATGGTCCTTACGGACATCGTCAAACGATGGAGCGAGCTCAGAGGAAAGAAAGCGATCATGTGCACAGGAACAGACGAGCATGGGCTGAAGGTAGTCATTTGTTTTAAAAGAATTGGTTCGCGCTGACCACGAGAAGGTTCAAAAAGCAGCTGCCAAAGCAGGTGCTGACCCCAAAGCGTTCTGCGACAAGGGCGCAGATATCTTCCGAGTACGCAATGCGACCCCAAACCCGTAAGACAGCTCGAGGCTCACACCACCTAGGACCTTGCGCAAAAGGCCGAGATCTCAAACGAACACTTCATACGGACGACGGATAAGGATCACAAGGATGTTGTACAATACGCTTGGGTATGTACATACGGATACAGACTAGTTGCATACCTCGATGGCTGATGGTGGACAGTTCTTACTGCAAGAGAAGGGTCTCATCTATGAGCAGAAGCACGAGGGCTGGTACTCGGTCACCGACGAGTGTTTCTACCCACAATCGCAAGTCCAACCCTGGATTGAGCCATCGACTGGAAAGAAGATCATGGTATGGCACGAGTCAATGTCAGCTCCATTGACTGGCTGACGTATTGCAGACATCTATCGAGACAGGGAGTGAAGTCGAATGGTCTTCAGAAGAAAACTATCACTTCCGTCTCTCCGCATTCCGCGGCCCATTGCTTGAGTTCTACAAAGCTAATCCGGACTGGATCGTTCCAGAGCACCGTTACAAGGAGGTCATTCAGTCTGTGGAGTCTGGTCTCGAAGATCTGTCCATCTCTCGCCCCTTTGACCGACTCCAATGGGGTATCCGTGTGCCAGATGACGAGTCGCAAACGATCTACGTATGGCTCGATGCTCTGATGAACTACGCTACAAAGGCGGGCTATCCATTCGTACCGGGCAAAGAACAAGAAGGCGGCTGGCCCGCTGACTGTCACGTCATTGGCAAGGATATTGTTCGGTTCCATTGCATATACTGGCCAGCATTCTTGATGGCACTTGGTCTCCCACTTCCAAAGAAGATCCTGACGCACGCCCATTGGACTCTTGGAGGTGCGAAGATGTCCAAGTCGACCGGCAGGGTGGTCGACCCTTTCCATGCTATAGATCGATACGGAGCAGACGTTATGCGTTTCTATATGGCTCACGATGGCGGCATTCAGGACGATGCAAGCTATGATAACGCCCACATCATCAAGCTCTACAGCAAGTTCTTGAACCAGCAGCTTGGAAACCTTGCATCTCGCGTCACTAGGGGAAAGAAGTGGAGTGTTCGCGGCGCAGTTGAGCGTATTGGCAGCTCGCCATCAGAATACTGGAGCGAGGGCCCTGGTTCACAGTTCTGGACTAACTCATTGAGTACGGTTGCACCCAAAGTCGATGGCATGTTCGATGTATATGATCCTCGCAAAGCTTTGCATCAACTGACCGACTTTGTACGAAGCGTGAGTAATTCCGTCATTTAATTGAAGCAAACGGCAGCTGACATTACTTAGGCCAACGCCTTTTTCCAGATGTCGAAACCATGGGACAACATACTTGACTTCGCCCCAGGCGAGCCCGGAGAGGATGTTGACCGGACAATCTACCTTGCTGCCGAAGCTTTGCGCATCACTGGCATTCTGCTCCAGCCTTACATGCCGAACAAAGCACAGATGCTCCTCAACCAGCTTGGTGTGAAGGAAGACAGAAGGACCTTGGCCTACTGCCAGCCCGGTGCCGATCTTGACTACGGTACACCTATGGTTCAACTTGGGACCAAACATGAGGGTGTACTTTTCCCGCCCTTGTCGAGCGAAGAATAGGAAGCCCGTTTTGGCATGATAGACTGTAGTATATGTACTTCTAGTAACAATATTTTGTGACGCTCACAAATGAGCCAGAGGTGATCAATCTTCAATCTTTTGCCGCAATTTTGTGTCTCTGATTGTCTCAAAATTGTATCTTGTTGTCCCGAATGTCTCCCAGAGGTAAGTGCATTGTTGGGTGGGCACGGACCAACCAACCTGGGCCGCGGAAGTGGGCTGTCTAGCCTTTTCTCGCGCTTACACTTCGTTCCAGCATCTGCTCGCAACACACTCATTTAGGATTGGCCGAGATGGCTTTTAACTGGGACAAACTGTCGAAAGCTCGGCGCGAGTATCCGAAGCCCAAGTTCGCGCTTTCTTACATCGACAAATTGCTCAAGAAGAGCCCTGGCAACCCATACTTGACAGTAAGTCATTCACAAGGTCATGTGACTCTTCTGCTAATGGTCCGATAGACATGGAGGGCCGATGTCTCTTTACAATTACAGTCACCACCTGAGGCAATTGCCAAGTCATTGGTAGAAGTCTGCCAGAACAGGACAACACAACAAGACGAGCTTTTACTTGAGTACGCATACAGACTCATCGTAGAAGCGACTCTTAGATCGAATCCCAAGCTTGCAAGCGTCGGCACTGTAGGAATCGAAGGAGTCAAGGCATGGCAGAGTGCTGCAGCACTAAAGACCACCAAGAAGGACCGCAAGAACCTCTGGGATGATTTCTTCACTGCGGCTATGCGGAACGGATGCTGGGACGATGCACGCACGGTACGTTCACATCTCGCATGTGTATTGGTGATGCTGAATTACGATACTCCAGGCAATTGTGAAGTACAGAGCGGAAGCAACATCGACCGATAAGATCAGCTACTACACTCAGATATTTGCGCAGCAGATGTCTGCGGAGCAGAAGATCCAGGCAGGTAAAGCAGCAGGCATTGCCGACAGAATGGCTGAGATCCAGCTTGCTGTGGCTCTGAAGCAGATGAAGGATGCCTACGAGAGACCAGAGGTAAGTTTCTTACCTTGTGTCATCAAACTCATCTGACCGCATCAGGGCGAACCCATCAGTGTGAAAGATATCCGAGACCTTCGATTCATGGCCAAGATATACGCGCGACAAGGGAAGTTCACGCAGCTTCTCGAGCTCTGGAAAGCACCGCCTGTGCATCTGACTCCCATCCTGGAGAAGCATGCCCTAGACATCTCCTTGCTCACGGTCGACATACTCTCGAGCGCGCAGCAGTACGAGTTGTTGGAAAAGCACATCCTGGATCTAATTGAAGACGCATTGACTGCATTGGGCAACGACGATTTCAAACCACTTCAACAGCTATGTGCGGCAAGAGCAAATGTCTGGTCATACCTGATCGATGCTACTGCGCAGGTATATGCACCCGAACAGTAAGTCTTGCACCAAATCTATTCGGATTTACACTAACAGAAGTAGAGCGAAAGATAAGATACTAGCTCTCAGGGACCGCGTCTTCAGTTTCGAGACACTCCAGCTCGATCGACCTCTTCGTCTAGTGCGTTTGGTTCTGCGCACTTACCTTGGCGAAAGCCTTCTGCAAGACTGCAAAGATTATTTCAAGCAGTTCTCACGGATACCTAGCTGCTTTGTAGATCTTCGTCGATCTGTCGAGAAAATGAGCGATGGAGAGAGAACTGACTTCCTATCATTCATCGAAGAGGATATGGATGCGACCAGACCAGGAGCCGATGACGCTGAATCCAAACTCGAGGGATGGGCACGCGCCGAGCTCTGTGTTCTCAAGTTCACATACCTTATCGCTGTCTCACTGCCAACATCTTCGCCTCCCACAGAGACACTGCAGTCGTTGGTTGAAAGGGCATCAAAGATCAGTCAGATGTTGCCAAAAGACCAAGATGCGACCATGCTGATCGCTTACTGTCTCACAAAGTTGCACCTTCTGAACGCCGAGTCAGGTGATGCCTCTGATCAGAACTCACGACTCTTGTTGCAGGCTGCAATGTTAACACGCACCGCCGTGGATGGAGATACAGAGAAGCACAATCGTCCGCTCGCGCTGTTAGCTACCCGCCTGCATCTAAATCTTGGTCTCGGCACAGTTGCATTTCAAGTATGGAAAACTGTGAAGCCCTCGATCAAAGAGATGCTCGTAGATACGCTGTCTCCTTACCTTTTATCGCGTATTGCTCTGACGCAGCCATTTGACGTTAAGCACCATAAGGGATACTCTGCAAATGCCGAGCTGAAGCATGTCATCGACACTATTGACAGAATGAGCAAAGTTCAGGAAGGACTCATCTTCAGAGACATCAAGCGGTTCCACTGGGACTCTGGAATGGACCTGATCTCCATGAACGAGAAGCTAACTACTTCTCTGACGAGACATACTTCAGTTCTCGAACGCCGCCGCATCGCTCGGCTCAAGGGTGAGCCTGCGGGAGATCTACCAGACGTCAGCTACAGAAGTAAGCATCTCGAACATCGTTTTCAGAGACCTAATTTGACTCATATAACAGATACCCAGACCATCTCGGACAACATCGACCGCTCTGTCTTCCCCGCATTCGAGCACTCAGGCGTCCATCGACCCTACTCGTTCCTCATGCCGGCGGACATTCCTTCCACTGAAGACGTGCTCTCACAGTACCACAATCGCGAATCTATCAGCAAGATTCTCTACCACGATGGCGTACCCGTGAACTGGACTCTGCCTTCTCTGGAAGCACTCACGGCCCACACCAGCCCGGCGGAGCGTCTCATCGCTGAACACTTCTGGCACCCAATCTCTTCACTCCTCTATGCGGCCACCAATTCCACCAAGGCAGACGTAACACACTTCAGCGCCCTGCTCGCGAACCTCAAAACGCTGCGTCAGAACCAAGACAAACTCATCGTCTCGACGCCGACCGGCTCAGACCCCGTCGACGATCCCACAATGATCACCGAAAGCATGCTCATCACCTCGTACTCAGCGCTCGAAATCTTGCGCCTGTTGCCACGCCTAGCGTCCGATATCAACACGCTCGTCGTCCAGCCGAAAATGCCGCACCCCATGAAAGCCTTCGTACCGAAAGACTGGGCGAAGCAGATCGATGTAGAAGCTAAGGGCACTTTTGAGGCAATTGGGAAGGTAGCGAATAGCTACATCAATCTGTTGCAGAAGAGAGGTGTTGCGGCAATCAAGGCGCAGGTTAGGTGGGGCAAGACTGGAAGCGCGCTGGAGGGCTTGGTGAGTGAGAGCGATGTTGACCACTATGCACGGGAGTACGTGGATGCGGCGGTAGAGGCTTGGAAGGGTGTGCTGAGTGTGAAGCTGAAGTAGGGGAGTCAGATCTCGATTCGAGACGAGAACCAGTATACGTCCCATGCGGTACGTGTAATTGTAAATCGCCCACGAACTACATCAGACGATGCATGACAACCCCAAGATTTTACAAAAGACATGGAAAGGTTCTCAGAGCCGAAAGACGTGCAAGGTACAAGGAGTGGCCGACTACCACCATCTAACTTGCGCTTTCGTAACGCAGCAAGTACCACATCTGGCAGATCCCCACGACAGGCACGCGGTATTCCGATAGGGGATCAACGGGTAACCGCAACAGCACTTTCAACCTCAGCTTGAATCATCACTCACGGTTGTTGTTGTGTGCAGCAAAGACTTACGCATTGCCAAACATAGGTATGCCTTTTCTTCGCCTGGCGTTGTCGAGAATATTCGCAATGTCTTTTTTCAAGCTTGATGGCTTACCATAGTTCTCGGTGCTAATCCGGTGATCAGGACCGAGCTGGACTTGAAGTTTACGGCGGGATCCATGTCGTTAGCCTCGACTCTACGCAACCCTTCCTCATGATTGCAGCGGGACCTTGTGCAAGTTCTCACCATGGGTCCTGTCAGAAGTGACCAATGACGATCAGTAAGCTGTCTTGATCACGCGGGCGTGTATAGCATCCGTTTCGATAAAGACGCCCAAGTATATTTTGACTACGGCTAGTAAATAGACTCTACAAACAACTTATCTCGCGCTCGAACGCTGTTTTCCGGACCTTCGATAGCCCTGTCATGGTGAGATTCACAACCCGTTCTAATACTTGATGAACCTTTGCAACTTTCCCAGAACACATCAGCGTTAGGGACCAGTCCATTCCGCTGGCATCGGCTCCCTTAGAAGCGGTCAATAGTGATGTTGCAAGGTAGTGAAGCCAAGCTTGCAAGCTATCACACTGGTTACATTCTTGCAGTGCGTAACGGCAAGAATAGCGGTGTGAGTATTATGAAAGCCTGACGCACCCTGTTCCAAGATCTTTCCAACGTATTCCAGCCTGTAAACTGTCTTTCGGGGTGTAGCAACATGACTGGTATGCGTCGAGGCATCGCATCGCGGGTTACGGGATCTTCCAGCACTGCAAACGGCCGTTGTACACAGCTTTGGAAAGCAATGGCCATTATACGACCACTACTCCATAGCCTCTCCAAATTACCTGCTGAGCAGCTACGCATTCTCGGTCGATTGGACACGTGCGATGTCTGTAAAGTCGCATTTTCAGCCTGTTGCGCAATATGAGGCCGACTAGCCTCGACCATTTCGCCGAATCTTTTGACGTCTCACGGTTGTGGTCTCAGGCGTACAATCTGCGTGTGGTCGGTATCGTGGCCAAAGAACGGTTTAGTAGGCAAACTGACCATCGTCGCTTCTGCGAACTGGCATGACCTCTCTGAAGTCTGCGTGCGAATCATTGCCATAACCGAACGCCGTGAGCCTGGCTCGCCTTTACCTTCTTCACAGCTCCCTCGCTTCTGAAGGTGCCTTCTCTTTACGCAGTCCTGTCACGGTCTCAACGTGTTCTGTACCCAAATACGCCGCTTCCACAAAGAAGCTACTGACCAAAGCCAAGAAGGCAACCACCGTCAACATGATCCACATGTTCCGCGTCGCCCAAGCAAACGCTTGCTTTGCAGCGAACTCCCATGCTGGGTTCTCAAGTGTACTCGGTACCATGACATTTGCTAAAGCGTTCTCGCCGTCAAGCTGGTCAAGAACGTTGCTTGGCAGACCAGCGGCTTTGAGGTAACCTTGGCGAGCCGACATCGAATTCTGGAAGATGGTGCCGCAGATGATGACGGAGATTGAGACTGCAATGTTGCGCACGAATGCCATCGTCGCGGTTGCCGTCGCTACATCTTTCTGCTTGACCTGACTCTGGATGGCAATGAGTGGAGCTTCGAAGAGGATGCCTTGACCAAATCCGGCTACCATCTGGAATCCGACAGCACGAGCGGTCGTTGTGTTGGCGTCGAATGAAACGAACAGGCCGAATCCGAGACACATAAAAGCAGATCCGACCCACATAATTTCTCGGAAACGCCCTGTGCGGTGAATAATGACTCCACATACTACGCCAAAAATTGCTCCCGTTACGATGAGTGGTAGGAAGAGCACACCAGAACGGAGTGGCGATGCCTCCAGAACTGACTGCAAGAACAGAGGCATATAGAACTCGGCGGCAATGAAGACCTGTGAAGTCAGCTTCAGCACCTCTCACCTTCAACATGAGCACTTACAAATCCGTGAAAGAATACCACCAAGAAAGTGGCGATATTGGTCTTCCTCTTGAACAAGGACATAGGAATGAGTGGATACTTGGCAAATTTCGCCTCGCTGTAGATGAAAGCAAAGATCATTGCACCTCCCACGACAAGCAAAGCAATCACCTTCGCAGAGTCCCACGGGAAGAGAACGCCGCCAAAGTCGAGTCCGAGCAGGAGCATGAGAGTACATGCTAGGAAGGTAAAGATGCCGAGCCAGTCAATGGCTTTCATGCCGTCGATGAAAGAGGTGTGCTCGTGCTTGACGTCAAGGAAGATTAAGATCAGGAGACCTGCTAGACCACTGATAGGTAAGTTGATCCAGACTGATAACATGTCAGCAATGCACCCAAACATCCAGTCCCACATTGTCCCTAGATTCAAGAGACAGAATGAGCACTTACAGCACCATCTCCAGTTAACGAGACTCGAAAAGACACCACCAAGAATTGGACCGATACCACCAGCAAGCGCCCAAATGCCCTCAGTCAGCCCCATCAACAAACTCCTCTGCCTAAGACTGAACATATCGCTGATGCAAACATGCACCAGCAAGATCAGCCCGCCACCAGCCGCACCTTGAAAGGCGCGGCCGATGATCAACGCCTCCATGGTCTTTGCAGTCGCACATACAGCTGAGGACGCGAAGAAGACCGCAAGCGCAAGCAAGATAATGAGCTTACGGCCAAAGATGTCCGAGAGTTTGGCCCAAATAGGTCCTGAGGCAGCATTGCCGAGAAGGAAAGCACCGCCAATCCAAGTATATCCTGCTGCAGAATGAAGATCATGGGACATGGTAGGTGCAGCGGTAGCGACGATCGTTGCATCTAAGGCTGCTACAAAGAGAGAAAGCTATCAACGTAAGCTTTGATCTCAGGATGGAGAGTGTGACATACGAAAAGCGCCGTAAGAATAGCGAACATGCGTAGGTTGCTCCTTGGGGGCCCATTGACCTCGATTGACGTATCGGCATCTTGCTTCGAAGTTGTCCTCTCGAGGATTTGCTCTGAGGAAGTCGCAGGAGGAATGGTGTGCTTGGACTGCACGTCCATCTCGATATCGCTGTTCATGGTAACAATGCTACAGTAAGAATACAACTGGAATTGAACGCGGGAAAAGAGTGCAGACCAGTCGTTTTACATTGCGATGTCGAATTTGATGTCGAGCTGAAAACCTGGGGAAGCCCTTTTTCGAAGCGTCACCGCCAGATGCCGGCCAATGGGGTGCGCACGAGTCAAGAAAACTTGCTGGAAGCAGGAAGGCGCGCGCCCTTCGGCAGTCAGCGTGTCAAAGCATCTCAAGCACCTTCTCAATCGAGATATTCCAAGTCTTTGACTCCAGAAGATGCACTGTCAAACGAAATCTTGTGACGCTGCTCACAGATCCCAATCAACGAGACAGAGCAATTGCTCTGACAAGGTTTCTCACAGCATAAGAGTAGAGGTCCGAAAAGTCCAGATGACAGCGATTGTTCAGATGAATAAATATGTGAAGTGAAAGATGATCATAAACATTCTCCAAACCGGCGCGGATTCAAATTCAACGCGCCCTCAAATGCAACGAACGTCTACATGCACCCGCATCAAATGCTCACTCGCTAAATGCCACATTCCAAGTAGTGTAAGAATAAACGAAAGTATAGAAAGCTAATAAACCGAGCAGCCAACCTGTGCTCGGGTCAAAGCGGAAGTGAACATGGCTTGCATAGCCGTGTAGTGGAAGAAGATGCCTCCCAATACAGCCATGTGCCAGATGTTGTGACTGCAGCCGAAGTAGTCGAAGAAGCCGGGGCACCAGCGCTCAGGGCACTTGCTCGCATACAGCACAGCGCCAGTGATGTACACAATCAAGCTCTTGGTGATGGGCGCATAGAAGTAGAGCGCCCACTGAGGACCACGAGTCCAGGATAGCTGGAAGAAAGGAATAAACCCGGTCAAAGCAAGGGAGCAGTAAAAGGCAACGCGCAGCCAGGCCATGTCGGCGCGATTGAAAGTTGGCTGCCATGGAAGGATGACACCTCCTACACCAAGAGCAGCAGTAAGGACCATGTACGACCAGCGCGATACAGGCTCGCAGTAGAAGGCAGCGTACTCCGTGGTCAAGATCGAAGCGGCTACAAGAAGGGAAATGCCGGTGTAGTCCACGCAGGCAAAGCGCTCGAGAAGGTTCTGCTCTGAGATGCTGCTCATGGTGTGCCAGATAGTTGAGCAAGCAAGACACTTGCATGCTGCGAAAAAGAAGGTGCCAGCGATGAAGATGTCGGCCTTGGTGGACTGGCTCCAATTGACGCTGGACGGGTAGAAATAGAAGGCTAGAGCAAGGACCATGATGAAGCCGAGAAGGTGAGACCAGATGTTAACGAGCTCGTTGTGGACGCCGAACACGGAGCGCACGCAAGCCCACTTGCCTTCTGAGAAACGGTAGCCCTTGAGGATATGGGGGTTGATCTTCCAAGGCTCAGGCAGATCGTCGTAGCGGATCAAGCCATGCTCCTTGGCGCGAGCCAGTGCACGTTGCACACCGTGTTCGATCGTGATCTCCACGGTCTCACGAGCGCGGCGAGCCTTGTCAAGACCGCTGTCGACAACACCTTTGGCAGCTTCGAGACCCTCATCCATCTTCCTTCGTCCACTTTCGTACATCTCGTGGGCGTACGAGCCAAGCGTGCCATCTTTAAGCGCATAGGCGCGTGTCTCGAACTCGGTCAGATATGAGTCCATCAGCTGTATGCCTTCCATGACCTTCTCGCCCAGTGTCTCCTGTGACTCCAGCGCCTCTTTGTACCGCTCCTCTAATGTCTCAACAAAGACTGATGCTTGTCGACGTCCAGCTTCGAGTGCGCCATCGGAGATCTTCGAGCATGATTCGCGCACAGTGAGGAGAGTTGTGTAGGCATATTCGACACCTGCGTCGTACTTGAGGTGACCGTACTCTTCGAGGAAATCCAGTCTGCAATTGAGATCAGCTAGGAAGTTACGGAGCTGTGAGGTGCGTCAGCCAAGGCCTTATTCTGTTTGAAAAGAATTTCGTACCATTAGGTGGAAGTTTTCCGCTTCCTGGACGCAGGGTCTGGTGTGCCAGGAGTGACGTCGCTGGCGCTGCTCTTCGAAAGTGCCATAAGCAGGGCGACGCAAACGCTGAATTGGCTCTTCCTGCGAACTCATGACGGCGGTGCTCACACCCGTGGAGGACATAGAGCGCGGCATGAGGGGCAACGAATTGATATACAGATGCGCGGGGCTGATTGAGGCGTGGCGAGACCGCGATTGCTGAGGGGTCCAATCGATGGTATTCCCGTTCAGGAAGGTCTGCGGTTTGGCTGCGTGACGACTCGTCTGGCTGACCTTTGCATGTGCGCGCAAAGAGGCTCTCTGGCTGGGTGGCTTGCTGTAAAGGAGTGATTTGGCGGCTCTGGACTAAGGACTGGTGGGCCGTGTTCTCCGCGAATGAGTGGAGTGCAGTGCGCGGCGTGGATAGCAAGCCGAAAGCGGAGTGGACGATAGCAGCTCGCGCAGTGAACTACGGATTATGTACAAGAGGGACAACCGATAGCTGCGACTCTGGAAGTGGCAAGACGTCGATTGAGGTCTGAAAGAAATTGGGCGGGTGGAAGAGACGGCGCCTTAGGCTTGTTGGCGCTCGTCATTCAAATCCATCCGAGGCTGGATCGAATTTCATCGAAAAGACGGGGCCCGGGCGGCTTCGGTGCTTCTTGGACCCTGCATATCCTGGTTTCGTCAGGCACGAACATGAGTTCAGGCTTTGGTGACATCTGACAGCTCATAGATGTGTTTTGCCTATGTTGACGTTTTATAGACCAATACTCCAAAATTCGATTGTCCTACAAATCATCTCCATGTTCCACAAAGCGCACGGGAGCATCATGGAAAGAGCGGCTCGACAAAGCTTGGCACTTTCTTCATTCGACTTGGTGCCCTTGTCCCGTTCCAGCGCACCTCCAGGGCCATCCATCACGGTTTGCCAACACATCGATTGTTTTGGAGTATTTATTGATCAGTTCGCAACAACATACACTGGATCTCTACAAGTCTTTGTTTCAAGGTTTCGTTGTGGCCTTTTATCTCGGTGATTCAATCAGGTCTCTCTCCTACTTTCTGCAGCTGGCGCAACGGGGTGGCTGGCACCTGATCCCTCTGACGGACTGGATCACTTACAACACTGCGTCATTGCAATTGAGCCTGCTGTTCTGCCGCTACGGCTTTGGCAACGAAGCAGTGCTATCGAATCGATGCTCAGACGTCATTGGTCTTGCCATACCTTTGGCCTGACACGCTCTGGCATGCTGCACACCCTTTGCCTGCCCATCCTTCTTCTCTACGTCGAAACCTGCATGTGTTTTCGCGGCCTTGCTCCGACTGTGCAACACGCGCACCGCATGCGCTTAGCACTCGACTTGCAGTCGCACTTGGCGTCATGATCTGTACAGGATACACGAAGTCGGGCGTGGAGCGTTGGAGCTGAGGCCACTGAACAACACGGAATCGCGAACTCTCGCCGAGACAGTCACCGAACATGGCCTCACCGGACGCTTTGTAGGGTGTTCCTTGTTAAGCACGAGGTTCTCGCAAAAGGGCATCAGCAGAGCCTCATCCCCTCACGCGTAGCCAATCGTAGTGGTACCCTCGGCGTCATGTGTGCTACACCTTAGCGCAGCTTACGATATGTCATACTTCGTACTTCAGTACGAGCACAGCCAAATCTGCTAGCGCGCTTTGCTAGGCAGCGTGACGACCTTTGCCGAGCATGCAGTTTGGCCTTCAGTTCCCAGCAGTTCTCTTCGCATATGCAGCTTCGTTGCCTCCCGGGATCTCGGCCAATCATCGATGCCCTGACTCCACTGGCGAACTCCCGCCGGTCAGCGATGCCCTGCATACCTTAAACGTGCTATGACCTCAGAATACGAGTATCACATCTTCACGAACCACTCGGCAATTTTTGACATCTCCACATAACACTTCTGACAACGGCTCTTGGATGCTTCGATAGTAACGAACATGGCAGTACTTGCGGCGATACTGCCAGTTGTCTCTCGCAGCTCTTGCCTGGCGCTAGAGTTGTATCAATTCGCCGCTTCATCACCCCAAGACGCAAAAGACCTCATCAAAGTCGCAAAAGCGATCAACAACTTTGCCTCCATTTTGAAACAGGTTGGGACGATCATCAAAGAAGACGACCGTCTTCCGTCATACGAGGTATGCTACTATTTCTATGTCAATATTCACCTTGCGCTTCTCCAGGCATCAGGCTGAGACGTAAAAATATCCCCAACGTGTTTCGAGAATTGTTTCTCAGATTCAGAACGACTGTCGAACGAGATGCATTCGGTTTTTGGCGAGCACGAAAATGCTGGATCCGTGCAACTTAGCTCCAACCGAGGCTGACAAGGGTGTAGGCTCTCGATGTACTGGAAGACGTTACGGTGCAGTGCCAGGCTGTGTTGAAGAAAATCGAGACTGAGACCGAGCTCCGTCGAACTGAGCGATATGACGAGCGAGATGAAGTTCAAAAGCCTCCATTGCAGACCAGGTCCATGAATGCGACAAGGTTGGCCTACTATGCTACGCACCTCGAGTGCTTGCGATTGACACTAGCTGTACTCTTGCAAACCCTGTATACAGCACAAAGCATCATGTGGTCGAAGTAAGTATACGTTCCCATAGGCTATTCTATGCGTAGATCAGCAAGCGACCGCCTAGTGGTCTTACGCACACGTGTGGGGATTCTGATTTTTAAGAAGCCTTGGCTTCGACTTCAATTGTCAATTTCTATCACATCGAAGAAGATGCTAAACAGTCTGGCAGGCTCCGCCCTACAGTATCACCGAAGCAAGCAGCCAAAGCTGTGGCAAATGAGAATGTTCAGCTGCAGACACTCATTATCGAGCAGCAGATGTCGATCCTATCTGCGACAGTTCTCCACGAACAGGTCCCCCACCATGACAGGAAGCTTTTGATGGAGGCGGATAGCTCGCAAAGCCTAGTACCGACGGGACGTGAGAATTCTTCGCCCGGACCAAACCACCTCCATCAATATCAGGATACATATCTCCGAAGTCTTGACACATCCGGCTCTGTAGAAGATGCATGGCTACCAACTGTTTGCAGCATCGCTGGCCCGCGGACCAAACAGCTGTTGGAGCGCTGGACAACTCTGCCAGATTTTGACCAACGCCTTCAAGATGCAGAGCGGACAGCACGTACACAGAGGCATGAGACCAAGCAAGCTACAGTAGAGTCAGACAGCGAGGAAGAGAATGAGAGGCAAAGATACGGGCCCAACGGCGCAGGCTTGGCCTCACCGCCACCTCGGCGATCTGGCAGCGTGCAACCGCTCTTCACAGATACAAGCACTCTACCTATCCCTGTTCCAAGCTCCAAATTCGGTCCCTCAGCTCCAACGTCGCCCGCTGCTTCACCCTGGACTTCCCGCTCGACATTCGAGATGCCAGTGTCACCACGCACAAGCATAGGCAGCCTGCCTGTTGAAGCAGCAGCGGCAGTCGAAGCTAAGGAAGGGGACGGTGATCTTGACCTTGAGATACCTTGGACTCTCCGCACTCGAAAGTACGAATGGAGATATATCGATGGCAAGGTCGTTGGCTCGAACACTGACCTGCCGCCCTCCACCGCGTACAACGAGCGACCTGGCCAGAATTGGACAGAGATCATGGCAAGCTGGGTGTGCAAAGAAGCTATACAAGAAGCTGGCTACAAGGTCACACAAGTCCAGAAAGAGAGGTCGGATGGACGCCGTACGAGGTTCGACACTTGCTTCTGCATTGAGCAACCGCTCAAATTTACGGAGATCAAACGCCTTGTTGAGCGGACTGTCGAGATATACCGGAAGAACATGTCACCAACTCCACCGCAGCCAGCAAAACCTCGGTCTAGACGTACGTCTTTCGATCGACCACCTCCTGGCCCACCTCCAGGTTACATGGCAAAGATGGCTGCTGCGCAGGATCGTGATCGAACACCCACTGCAACGAGACCTCAACCACACCTTGAGAGATCATCGAGCACCACGACTTACGCTCCACCACCGCCATCTCTAGATCGGTCTGCATCCATGCCCGGCCCTGGCATGGTCCAGCCACTGCCTTACCCGCCGAGTATTAACTCACAGGCGTCAACGAGACCTCTGCCAATGCCAATGCCTGGACCGACACCGATGCCCAACGGCCAGTACTCGTCATCACTACCACTGCAAGGATATCCTCCGCCGCAGATACAGCCGCCTCCAGGGCAACAGTACTTCCCGCCACCTCCTCCAGGCGGTCCTCCACCCGGCCTGCAATACAACAGCAACTCGTTACCACCACATATGCAGCCTTACATGTATCCACAGGGCCCACAGTCACCCACACGCCAATCATATACCATGCCGCGATCTATAAGTAAGTATGAAGAGGACTCTACAGCTTCAGAATCAGGTAGTGGAGAGCGGAGAAGACGTAGATCGAAGTCGAGGAGGAGACACGACAGAGATGCTGATAGAAAGAAAAAGCATGGTAAGAGTGCGGCGGTGGGGACGTTGATGGGGATTGGAGGTTTGACAGCGCTGTTGGACGGGTTGGGTGGGTTGTGAGGTCTGATCGAAGAATGGTCGAATATACGAAGCTAATAGCTGCACGACTTCTTTGACCAAATCATATCACACTGATTCTAGGCCCATGACTAGTCTTCCAAATCTTCCCTCAGTATTTTGATATGCCATTCTGCCGTATCTAGCAGGTATGCCGTCCTTTCCCAAACGCCGCGCTATGCAGAAACCAAGTCTTCCATCCTCATATACCAGATCACCTGCTGTCTGCGACATCTGGCAGCCTCTCGATAACGTACTTGCCCTTCGCCACACTGACAATCGGCACACCAGGAATCTTCCTGATCCTCCTCTTCAAATCCCTATCGTTCGTCGCCACAAGGTAGATCCTGTGCTTCATAACCCTCTCCACAATACAGTCATCCGCATAGGTACCCTTGTGGTCGCATTTCAGCCTCTCCCAGCGCTCATCCCTCGCAATGCGCAGCGCAATCCTATACTTTGGCCCCAACTTCTCCAACTCAGCCATCACGCAGGTGGTAATGATGGGCGTCGCCTTTGCATACAGCAGGTCCATGAGCGCCTTGTCGAGCTCGAGTTTCGCGTGCACCGTGTGCGAGAGGAAGTTGGTGTCGACAAGCACCGAGTACGGCGGCCCGAGGGCGGTGTTGGCTTGGAAGAAGAGCGCGGATGAGACTTGGGGGACTTCGCGCTTGGCTACTTCGGCGGCGGCTTTCTTTTTCGCTTCGAGTTCACCGTCGGCTTGGTTCTTCTTTCTGCGTGGTGTTAGTACGAGTTGGAGGGGTGCCGGGCGTGTGCTGCGTACAGTCTGCCGTCTCTTTGGCCTGGGGATGTTAGCGCTGCAGAGGAACCGTTGGATTTGTGAGGCTCACCGATAACTCGCTTCATCTGCGCAAACTTGCGCGTCTTCTTTTGCACACCCATGGCTGTGACGTGGTGCTGCTGCTCTGCGCGTGGCTGCCGATAAGAGCTTAACTTTTTGGTGCCCAGGTGGAGAAAGACCAATACGGCGCCAAGAGTTCGACCTTCCTAAATTTCGTCGGCATTATTGCCGCCGATGGAACGCTAAGATGCTAAGGGTAGTGGTGGGCCCAGGAATAGCAACATCACGCAGGGACGAGTCTGACAGCCTTAGAAGCAAAGGGTCTAAGTCACGATGAAAATCGCTCTCCTTTTCCACGCATGGTAATGTCCGAATGAGCGCAGCACCACGCAGTATTGCCACCATCGCTTCTCTGTCTATTGCTGTTTCCACTCATCACTAATTGACGTTCGTCGTCGTCCCTCGCTCATCTCGCCGCCCCCATTCCGATCGCTAGCCCGTGCCAAACACCAAGCGAACTGGGCGCTCGATCCTCACTCCGCCGCGCCCCTGCAGCCCCGTTCTCCATTCTCTCTCCGCCAACACACCAGCCCAGCAACCAGGGTCCTCTCTCCACTTCTCGCTGTCCTGTCGATCGTTCACCCTCAGTTCACGCATCCGACCTGCGAGCGACCGCATCCACCCGTTCGCCAACAGCCTCGTCCCCTGAGACACGCGCGGCCGCACGATCAGGCGTCACACCCTTCGCCCACGCCGTCCCCTTAAGCGGGTTCCTCGATACCCCAGACCACACCACAACACTCGCTGAGTGTTACACAAATCCACAATGCGCCCTTCAGTAGGCCTGTTAGGTCTGCTGCTTGCAGCCGCGCCTGTTGTGCTTGCGCAGGACGACACCAACCTGCCGCAACTGTCGACAATCCAGCAGCCTGACGGTGAAGGAACAACTGCCACTTCCGCAGCATCGTCCGCCGCGCCGTCCTCGTCTGCAGCAGCATCTTCGGCAAAGGCAACATCATCTGCAGAGTCAAGTGCGTCGCCCTCAGGAACAACAGCGGCTACAGCGGACAATGGCGGTTCTTTTCCCACAGTCACACAAGGCATTGTCCAGCTCTCTGGTCTGCCAACACTCGCTGGTGTGGGCGTGCCTAATCAGCAGGTACCAGACACGTCTGGTGCTCTCTTTATGCAAAAGTCGGATCTTCCGGACGGTACCGTGTTCATCTGCGTCGGCGCAATATTAGGTTTCCTCGGTGCTTGCGTGCTGTTGTGGCGAGGACTTGTTGCGTGGTCGCTGCATCGATCCGTCAAGCGCGCTGCCGCGGCACAGAATATGGCTGATATGAAGGCCATGTCAGCGGTGCCCGGCAAGAAGCGTGGCATGTACACTCACGTCGGTGCCAGCTCGACCATGTCACTGGATCATCTGTCCGCCGCGCCTACTGGCCACTCGAGACCCCAGAAGCCGTTCGCCCAAGGACCGGGTGGAACACCGCCCAGGGCCGCATCTTCTTTGTTCTTCTCTCCTACTGCAGGCGGTGCAGCGGGTCTCGCGCAGCAAGGCAACCGCTCATCGAACTACCTGCCTGCGGGCTATTATGCCGCTGGTAACGCTGCGCCTGCTGGCGGAGCTCCACTGGCACATGTCGGTGGCGCGCATCTTTCGACAAACTCGCTTGCGTTGCCTGGAAACCGCTTCAGTCGTGCATCTGGCTCCTCGCCCCCCGGGTCTCCATCTCTTCCTCCATCTCGCGGCCACGACCGTGCTCCGCCATCGAGAGGTGGATACTCGGACTACAACCGCCAGAGTGTCGCTACCCTTCACACACCAGGCAACACCAGGAGCGGCGTCTACGGCCACGGTCAGGCTAGCGTCAGCAACCTGTCTCTCAATGTACCGGGCGGCACAACAGAAGCTGGCGGCCGCGCCCCCAGTGCGTATCTTGAAGACCTTTTCGAGAACCACGGCGGTCCGCACTCGCAAGAGAGGTTCTAGAAAGACCTCAACGTCGAGCCTGTCGTGCAGAGTATATCAAGGTCGCAATCTGTCATCGTTCACACGGCGGGCATTTATCGCTCTGTATATGCGGCTGGTCGGGAACGCATCTGGGACGTCGAGTTGGCGCTCGAGAGGAGCAAGTCGGCCGTTATGTGGCGGAGCAGAGACCGAGCTCAGAAATAGTATTTGGCGCCTCTGTTATGATTGCGACACGGTACCGTAGTGCCGGTCGTGTTGAGGCCGTGCTGCAGGCGTGAGCGCGGCCAGGAGCGAGGTTGTACTACCAAGTGAAACTTGGCGGTGGCACATCTTGCTGCATGGTTATGATCGTTGGCGTTTTGAAGGCTAGGTTGCATTGATGGTGCAGATTGGCATATTCTGTTCTTGTGCATAGATACCTTGAGATAGCTAGGTTTTGGTAATGATGAGGAAGAGCAGTATTGCTAGTAATTCAACGTTGAAGACAATGACAGTCAGACACAAAGCACAAAGGTGGGTACAAGCTTGCGGTATGTCATGCAGATTCGGGACTCCTCAGCCGGTTATCAAGTTCCTTGTAGCAGATCATCCGCGAAAGCACCATTTACCGTCTGCTGTGTCTTATTGGTTGGAAGCTGAATGCAAGTGTGCGGGACGACTAGTGTAGTGCTTCAACATCTTGTTTCTTTGAACGACGAAGTCTGGTTGCAAGTGCAGTAGCGGTGGCACTTATGCAGTACAGGCGGTATGCCATCCACGGATGCAACGAACCTGACCTTGAAGGTGCGCAGTTCACAATCAATTTACCCGTTAGTATGCAACGTGCCTAGGAAGAAGATGAGTGTTTAAGACAGCTTGTTCCAGTACGGCAAACTCGCACCTCTGCTCCACGAGATGTACATCCACTTCCAGTTGTGGAACAATACAATCTTTCGCTCAAGAAGGCAAGTCGCACAGCTCAGCCTTGCACGATTTCAGGGCCAAGACATGCTCCATTTCAGATTGTGCACTGTCATCTTTAGATCGAAGGAGCAGTTCATGTCAAGGAGCAGTTCATGTCAGCCTTGCGAACGGATGATCTGCAGAGCCTCACATTTGGTATGTAAAGGTAAGCAACATCCATTTACGCTTTGCTTCTTAGTGCGGTTCTGCACTGCAAACTCTAGCGCCTTCGAGCTCTCTGCCCAGGTGGTTCAGCCTCGCGCTCAACCCTCCTAATATCAATTAGAAGCAGCCATGGTGCTGAACATTCTATATCGTCAGTATGTAGCGGCTGCAAGAGACGGTCGATAGTGTCAATGTTACGGATGTCAGCACCTATGCTGACGCTCTTTGATGGCACTGCAACTTTTAGCGCGGATGAGCAGCCCTCACCGGCATTGTTCGTGCAAGTCCCAAATCCAATCGTCCAGACTGCACTGCAATTCCTAGCGTGGAAGAGGAGCTCTAAGCCTCGCGGTCGGCCTTCGCAGGCCAGACGACCATCTAGAGTCATGTCTCACACCACCTGGAACGAACAGCATCGAGTGAGATGCAGTATACTCTGTACAGGTCTATTTCACGAGTCCACGGTTCAAAGAGATGTTTGGTCACGCAGGTGGCTCCAAGCGCTATCGAACTCCCCCCGAAGGAAGAGCGTAACCTGCCCGAAGCCTAAAGGTGCCGTCTCACTCTAGAACGCAAATATGACAACCACGCGGTAGATTTACCCGACGAGGCCGTTGATTAATCGTCCATTTTATGATGTGTGTGAGGAGCAAAAGCAGGGCCACCCGCTGGGAAGATTTTGATGCGCGAGTCGCCAAGCCCCGGCCGAATTCGCGGCCCGAACAGCGCTCCAACTCGAAATTTCTCGCGCAACACTCCATGTATCATCAACGAACGCCGTTGCTGTGCAATCGCCGTGCGAGCGTGTTTCTGAGAGACGACTGAAGTGTTGTCTGAAGCCGCGAGCAAGGCATTTGACCGCAAGCGTTGCTGTACCCCACGATTGCCTGCTTTCTGGAACTCCTTGTGGCCAGAGAGCAACATATCCTTCTAGTGGGAGAGGAAAATAGGTTTTTAGCAGGACCGTGTCTACTCCACCCTACTCATTGCCGTCTCTTTAGATGTGTAGGACTATTTTTATGACAAACATCTTTTCGTCGTGACTTGCTTATGCTGACGCTACGGTTCATCTTCGCATGCATCTGAGCAACATTCCCAATAGCAGGGGCCGACTGGCAGCAGCACCGCGCAAACGGCTGCCGCGTGCTGGAGTTTCGATCAACAAGCTTCCCAGGCCGGACAGCCCAAAGCAATGTTGGGCGTGGGTGATCGCTTTCTGTCATGCCAACCACTGTCAACACGAACAGGGGCAAGGCTGAGAATAGCCCTCGCGCTAGAACCATGTCTGGAGCGACGCCATGTGTTCAGCGGAACGGGGTTGCATTACTCGTCATCGCGTGCGAACTAGCAACTCTTCGCGGACTCCTTTCTTCGCTGTCCTGTCCGGCTCGCGCTGAAATGTTCCTGCGTGCCTATTGCTTGTGAGCCCCGTGCAACTACGTGTCCGTCGCGTTCTCGAGCCACCCCGAGCCCCCGCAGACGCACGTTCTACCGCCGCTGAGTGCTGCGCTCCGGTCGAATCCTTGTGTGACGAAGAAGCTCACGGCGCGACAATATGGCTTCCGCGCTGAACAAACGCCAGCAGGCGCGCAACGAGCGGACGCTGCAGGACCTGATCAAGACGGTGCCGGGCAACGGGACCTGCGCCGACTGCGGTGCGAAGAACCCAGGTAAGGAGAGCGCGCGTGCTGCGAGACTCGAGCTGACAGCCGGCAGGATGGGCAAGCTGGAGCGTATGTTCCCCTCTGCGACGCGAACCTGATCTCGCCGCTCATCGGATCCTCACGTATGTCGAGCGTGTACTGACGGACACAGTTGGGCATCTTCCTGTGCATGCGCTGCGCGGCTCTGCACCGCAAGCTGGGGACGCACATCTCGAAGGTCAAGTCGCTGAGCATGGACAAGTGGGACAATGCGCAGGTCGATGTACGAGCAGCCCTCTGGCAGGTCTGAGACAGCGCTGACAGCGGCAGAACATGAAGCGCGTTGGCAACGCCGAGTCGAACAAGACGTACAACCCCAAAGGCGCGAAGGCCCACATCCCAATCGACGTCGACGAAGTGGACGGAGCGATGGAGCGCTACATACGGCAGAAATACGAGCAGCGAGTATTCATGGGCGCCTCGCAGCCGGGCACACGACATAACACGGGCAGCACAAGCTCTGAGGACAGGCCGCCGCCACTGCCGCCGAAGCCCACGGGGCGCTTTGGATTCGGGCTGAGGAAGACATCGACGTCGAAATCTCCACCCGTGTCGCCAGGCCTGGGCTTCGAGAGCACGCAGACTTCTCCACCGCGCGTGAACAAGCCATCTCGAGTCTTTGGGTCGAACATACACACATCTGGCGACGGACTGGACTCGAAACTGGCAACGCTGAGGGACATGGGCTTCCCGGACGACAAGCGCAACTCGACGGTACTGAAGGGCCTGAACGGCAATCTGGACAGGACAGTAGAGGCGTTGATCCGGCTGGGGGAGCAGAACTCAGGGAAGTCTGGAAGGACGACACCTACTCCACCGGCGAAGAACGGCGTCAACGGGTTGTCCTTCGACAACCCACCACAAAGCGCTGCTGCTGCGGCTTCGACGAACCCATTCGATGCGTTGGATGCCGCGCCTCTGGCCCAGCAGCAGCAGCCGCAGAACCAGCAGTACGGCTACGGCGGCCAGCAACAGGCACCGCAAGCCAACTCCTATAACCCGTTTCTGTCGCAAGGCCAACAGGGACAGTTCCAACAGCAGCAGGGAGCACAGCAGCAGCAGAACTTCGCTCAGTCGGGACAGTATCAGCAGCAGCAGCCTCAGCAACAGCAAAGTTATGGCCAGTCATACAATCCATTCGGACAACAGCCCCAGCAGCAGCAGCAGCAGCAACAGCAACAGCAGCAATCACAACAGAGCCTCGAGCAGCAGTTTCAAGGCATGGGGCTCTCACAACAGCAGCCACAGCAGTACCAACAACCTCAACCTACGGTACAACCACTGTTTCCTAACAGGACAGGCGGTCTGACACAGCCAACCCCGCCCTTTGCGCAAACCAATCCGTTCCAGCAATCTTTCACACCACCTCCTATGCCACAAATACCCGAGCAATACAGCTCATTTTACGCGCCGCAACCGCAATATCAGTCGATGTCTCAGCCCGCAAGCCCAGGGAATCCCTTCTTAAAATCCTCAAAAAGTCAGATCTTTACACCTTCAGCGAATTCCAATCCTTTCGGATCAAGCCTTAGCCAGCAACCTCAGCCGCTCCAGCAACAGCAAACCTCGCAACAGCAAGCATTCAACCCCTGGACTACTCAGCAACAGACGCAGACCCCAACGACGCAAGCTCCCAACCCATTCAACAGCATGGGCCAGAACTATCAACAGACACAGACCCCTACAGCTCAAGCACCAAACCCATGGCAGTACCAGCAACAGCCCGCCCAGCAACCCAGCTACGCACAGAATAACCCGCCCTTCGACAAGTACGCCGCATTCTCACAGTACACCCAGCAGCAACCCACCCCCCAGCGCTCCGCGACAATGCCCAATTTGCTCCTCACCCAGACCGGTGCAGGCGCACAAGGACCCACGCAGGCAGCGCCCGCACAAGCACCCGCCGCGCCCGCAACCAACGCACTCTCGTTCTCCGGCCACTCGAACCCGTTTCAGAGCGCTGCGCCGACTCAAGCAGCACCGCAGCCGAAGCCTTTGAGTGCGTTGCAAACGCAGGGGAGCAGGCATGTGAGTAATGAGAGCGTGGATTTCTCGGGGCTGATGGGTGGGAGACATAGCCCTGATGCGTTTGGGAGCTTGAGTTCGAGTTTTAGGAGATGAGGTACACGAGAGAGAGGGTGTGATGCATAGCGTGCGATTTGTGCCTGAGGAGTCGGGGATGGACATGCATGGCGAGAAGTAGCATAGCGATTTAATCAATTCTTCTCTTGATAGCTAGCACACTCATACCGGTTGATATTTGTATGATTGATTATGAGCTGAGGCGTTGTCGAGACCGCCTGGAAGTGAGGTGGTCCATTCCAAGGTTGTGCTATTTTGCTCCTAGAAATAGAAAAGAGCCATTGTAAACAAGTCTACTAAAACACGTTCGACAGTAATTAAACTTTCGTCCTGCTGCACGCCATCAATTCTCCTGCTGGCAGTTCACGCACGTTCATCACATACGTGCATGTTCTCGGCGTTGTCTAACGCGGCTCAAATGCAGGGATCCCAACCTCTCAGCAAACAGCGGTGAGGTTTGGCTTCGCCTTGCGACGCCGCGACGACGATCATCCAAGCTCAAGGTCCACACGTTCGCGCACCGATCCGACCCTACATAACCCATCTGCGGCCCCAACCGTGCTCCCGTCCTCCATCGCCCTCACTGCCGTACGAAAAGCAGTGTCGAACATAACTCGAGATATCGCGACATCTCAGGGTCCAAGCTGCCACTACTGCGGTTGACTGTTGAGAGCTCCACGCGACAACACACGTTAAGACAGGGAAGAATAAGAAGCGATACTCGTTGAGGCCCAATTCGACCCACTTCCTACCGGGGCACCTTCTGGACTCGCACAGCTGCACAGAGACTCATCGCGACAGCACAACAACACCACTCGAACGAGCCTTGCGCATACCCTCGATCCAGCACTACGCATATCTTCGCAGCGTCCAGAACGCTCTCAATCCACCGCTGGAATCGATTGCACCTCACACCACGTAGACGACTCGCTCTATAATTGCCGCTAAGTACTATATCGAGTACCAACGACCAAACACAACCACCACCAACCAACAACCCCAAAACCACCACCAACATGGGCTGGAACCCATTCTCCACCTCGCCCACGCGCTCGTCCTACAGCTCTTACTCTCGCGGCCCTTCACGCAACTACGCACGCAGCAGCGCGGGGTCGTCCTACTCGTCCTCGCACCGCGCGTCCACCTCGCGCTACGGCCGCCAACCACGCGACGGCTACCTACAATACCTCTACCGCAAATTACGCCAACTGTGGCGCGACCTGATGCACTACGCGCGCCGCCACCCGTACAAGGTCTTCTTCGCGGTCATCATGCCGCTCGTCAGCGGCGGCGTGCTGCACAAGCTTGCAAGGCAGTTTGGCGTTAATCTGCCTGAGATGGGCGGGAGTGCTGCTAGAGGAGGGTATGCGGGGAGCGGGCATACCGGGGGTTATAGTAGTGGGGCCGGCGGGTACTACGGTAGCGAAGGATATGGGCCTTCGGGGTCGAGAGGAGGGGCGCAAGGCGGTATGTTTGGGGGAATTGATGTGCAGAGTGTGGCTGGGGGGATCGGGAATCTGGCGACGATTGCGCAGATGGCGTCGAAGTTTATGTGAGCTGTGTAGGGGAGAAGAGGACTGGTGGTCGAAGGTGCTTGTGATGATGATGGATTGGGTGGATGTTTGATTGACTTCTTCACATATCGTTAGATATATTTGGGCACATTTAAGATATCCCTGGGCGCTCTGGAGTAATGGAAAATATTCTCGAAGTAGCAAGGAGTAAACTGCGATGATTGGGGTGGGAAGGCGCCGTATGTATCTGGCAGCTGCAACCCCGTTTTGTTGTTGTTGCGCCTGGCCCTTCTTCCATCTTTCAGACACCTCACTTTGCAGCCAACTTCGTCCGTCTTGACGGCACCCAGCACTATTTCTATCGTCACTTATCTTCTTCTCTATGGACGCTGCATTCGATGTCGAGGTAGCGGCTGCCGTCAACATGGACGCACTCTTCGCGGCTTCCCCATCTAAACAAAAGCACATGCTCCGCAATGTCCTCCATCGAAAAATCCACGCGGTACAGCCCGATATAGCCAATGAGATCGTGGAGCAGCTCCTAGAGACGACCGGCATTGACGAGCTCATCAACTGGTACGTTTCTTTTACATGTGAGCCCGGACTGTATCTACTCACTTTCGCTTCGCAGTGCGTTCGACGAAGCCAGTCTCCACGCATTCATCACGAACTTCCTAATCGAAGTCATAGACAGCCAAAGGCCACACCCAGATACGAGTGGCCAAGGTAAAAAGAGGAGGCAGCTCTCGCCTGAACAGAGTGCCCCGGTCCGGAGGGATGTCGAGGGGCATGCTAGTGAGACGGTCGACCAAAGCAACAAGAGAATGAAGATGACACCTGAGCCTGAAGAAAGCAAGTCACCTGAGGAAGACCTGTCTTCCGAGAAAAGCGATCTTCCTGAAGCACGATCTTAGGACGACGCCTGGAAGTCGAGCTCACAGATAGACATCCTCCAGCATGTGCGACTCATACCTCTCGCTCTGATTATACAGCTGACTGGCTTAGATTCAACGATAGGGGGTTCCAACTCGAGAGAAGTATCACAGAGATATCGAGCGAAGAACTTCGGACCCAAGCTCAATACAACAATGATTCAGAGACGCAATACGATCCATTTAACGGAATCATCTGCCTGTACATCTCCAACCTCTTCACGGACGCTATCAACCTTGTATACTACATCAGAGGCACTCGTAACGTCGCGATATTTTGCATCGGCATGTCAGGCATGCAAGCCTTCAATGGTGCTGCGCTCTTTGCAGCAACCCATCTGACACTCGAGGGGCTCACGCAACCCATCTGGGGTCGGCTTGATGCCGAGGATACGCGAAGACCGAAGCGATTGGTCAAGAGCAAGTCCCCATTAAAGGTGAACAAATGGAGGTACATATTCGAGACAGGTCGAACGGTGTTGGAAAAGAGTGGCATCGATTTGGATAGACTGAACGAAGCCATGGATATATCAGAGAGTGGAGGTACTCACAAAGGAAAACTAACTGCAAGCGAGGACGCAGCCGACAAGGTTGTCTCTCTTCGTGGCGGTTCGGGGCGTCCAGACAGTCACTTCGACGGCTTGCCCCAGAACGTTATCAACAACCCCAAGTACGAACAATCCTTAAAGCTGCGGGAGTGGTCTTCGCGAAATAAGTCTACGGACAAGTCAAGCGATGACCTCCACGAACCGTGCTCATACCAGGATACTCCCAAGCAGTCACCGTCGAAGTACGACACATTTGACAATCTTCTCGGTACTGATGATAACTGGGTAGGATCAGCATGGTCTGAAGAGGTACTATCAAAGCACGACACCAACCTCCCGAACAAGTCTCCAGACCATGCTATTTCCGTCCCACCACCATCACTACCCGACCCAGTTGACGTTCTTGACGAAAAATGCTTCGAGCAGCAAGTCAAGCAGTGGTCCATTCCCACCAGCGTCGTTCCGTATGGCATGAGCGACGTATGGCAGGCCAACATCCAGCAAGCGTCCAGACCTGCCATCCACGAGTTGCACCGCCAGCGACACATATACAATGCGCTGAACCAAGGTAAAATGAAGGAGCCCCAGGCTCGGTACCTGCTGAGCAGAACACACGGGCTGAAATGCGAGTCAACGAGGAAATTCACCCTGCCTATATTCGATCTCAGAGCTGCTGAAGTTTTGGGAAAGGCCTCGAAGGCGTTGCCTGGTCGTGAGAAGGATGCTGAAACAGCCAGAGCAAGCGTAAGAAATGTTGAATCAAATAGAGCAAGCCCGAGAAGTGAAACTGCGGTATCATCGCAAAGGAACCAGGCAGGTCAGCATTTAGACAGCGATGCGTGGCTCGCGTCTATTTTACATCTTGGCCAGTTCTCTTAGGAGCAGGAAAATACGCTAAAGGATCAGGAAAAAAGGCAGACACATGCTCTAGTCCAATGATCGATACATTGTTTCGGACTATCTACACATAGTTCTATTCCCGTGTGGAAAGTCAAGGATGAAAGGGTATCAGCCATGAGTAGCCGTGACATAGCCAGCTATACAGTCCACTGCTGGAGCATACCAAGAACGCCGTAGCGATGCCATCATCCGTCATAGTATTACGTACGCCAACCTGAATTCAACCCTACTCGGCGAACTCGACCATCAAACTCGCACCCTTCAATCCAGCAGACTCGATCGTCTGGTCGAGGTGCTCGATGAAGTTCTTGCCCATGAAAGACAGGTCGAACTCTACACCCCCCTTGCCTTCCCAGGGTGCATCACTCTTGATCCATTCGTAGACACGGCGCACAGGGTCTGAGAGGTTGAAGCGGCGAACGAGAGGGCGGCCGGTAGGACCACGGAACTGGATGCGAGTCGTGACCTTGGGATCTGTTACAGTAGGTTCTGTGTGCGGTGCGTGCGATGAGATGGAAGCGAAGAGGGGGTTTGCGGCAGCTGCAGGCTCTTCAGCTGGTGCTGCGGCTGGCGTCGATGCAGATGCAGACTCTGGGGCCGCAGATGTGGCACGCCCCTTGCCCTTGCCTTCGTCCTTGGTAAGGGCATCTGGGTCGTTATCTTTTGGCCCATCGTTGCCGTTGCCGCCGTTGTCCATGCTGCTCTGCAAAGCCCACTCTAGCTGTTCCTCTTCAGTCATGCGGTTGACATCAACCTTCTTGTTCTCCGGCTTTCGCTTAGCCACAGGGTTCTTAACGTTGATGTTCAAGCTATAGCGGTCAAGAAACTCATGCAGCTGAGCGTGGAAATCAACAGCCGAGGGAATGGGTGGACCGGACCAGATCTTGACCTGCTCTCCCGTTCGTGGATCGACAATGGCGATGTGTGGATACGCGTCGGAGCTGTCGCGGTTTTGAAAGTAGTAGTTAACGTACTGCTGGCCACGAGGATCGTCCTTGGCATATTGCATGAAGATGAAGTTCTCTCTTACAGTCGCCTTGATATCGTCGTTCTTCCAGATATCGCGGTTGAGGAGCTGGCAGTCGAAGATCGCTGGGTCCTGGATGTTGACGATGAGCCACTTCTCTTCTTCCTTGCCCATATCTCGTGCCTTCTCCCACGATCCCTGGTACATCATCTCGAAGGGTGGCCTGAAGAGCTCGGCGAGCATGTTCATTTTGGCGCTCTGCTCGGACGCGCCGCCCGTTGACGCTGCAAGCTCGCGACGTCTAGCCTCCGCATCGGCAGAGTTGTCCCATACAGAGGTCTGGGGTGTACCTCGCTGATTGAAGATGCCTTGCCGACCTACTGCGATGTCAGTCTGGAACTCAGGGGTTGAGCCCCTGTAGCTCTTACCTCGTTGCCGACGAGCCAGCTGCTCCTGCACCATTGCGTCGATGTCATCGTCATCGTCTGCAGGCCCCCAATTTGACCCAGGGCCAACCAATGTCTCTTGTGTTCGTTGGATAGGGGCACGGACTTCGTCTTGAGCGTGCCCTGCACCACCACCTCCATAATCTTCTTCCTGCAGCCGCCGCGCTAATTCTTCGTCGCTCTCGAGGTTCGATCGAACGGGAGGTGTGGCTGTATGTGCGCCTGCGTTGAAGTCGGACATTTCGTCATCTGAATCGACATTGATGGGGTTCTGTGCTGAAGAGGCAGCTGCTGGCGCGTTCGAGGTGGTCGCAGGCCCGAAGTCGAGGTTTGGGCTGTCGAAGAAGAGTTGTATAGCCTGCTCGAGGTTGTTGTCTGTCAAGCGGAGGTACTGTGCAGCCTTGTCAGGATCACACGAGGTGATACTGACGAAGTTGAGAACGTTCTCTTCGTCCATTGTGGTTGGTGTGTCTGTCTGTTCGGTATGTACGAGGGGAAACGCGGTGAGTACTGAGATAAGTACTGCGCTGGCGGGGTAGCGCTTTCACTCCGCAATGTATGCTTCCCAGGTCGAGGTTCAGGATCCTGTTTGCTCACAAGTTGCTTGAGTCGCGGGGTCTGTGGTGTACGTGAAGTACCGGCACACAGTGTTCGGTGCTGAGTGGCGGTCTCGGTCTGCAATCGAAGTGGGAGACGGTGGGGTAACCCGGTTCTCTGCGCCTGCCAGAACGACCTCGAAAGACGCTGAGTTTCGCCGATTTGGTTATGCTTTGTTGTGTCCCTTCAGTAAAGGGGAGCTATACGGCAACTGCACGGTGAAGGGTATTGGGTGCAGGTCGTGAGGTTACACGAAACAATGATGGCTTCCGATAGATCTGCGCAAGCTCGGTATGCCTGCTGTGGTTGAAAATAGTGCGGTCTCGCAGCGGTGAAGCCTCAACTACGCGTCGAAAGGCAAATACTGTATGGGACCAGCTCTGGCGAGGAAATTGCAACAGGCAGGCGCTGTCGACGTTGGCAGAAGCACCTGGAAGGACGCGACTTATTGTTTGGTAGGCAGGCGCTGTGACGCACTTCATGAGCGCAGGCGCGTCCGTGCCACCCTGGCCCTTCACAGCAGCAATGGAGCACGACATGTGGCAAGCACCGGACGAACAAGCGTGAGGCGTCTGTCCAAACGCAGAGCCGCAACATCACCCCAGTCACCTGTGCCCAGCATCTGACAGACCGCGTCGCCTGCCTTCTACTCGTGGCGCATGCTCTGATACATACAGCTGGCTCTACTCTCACCGGCGCAGCGGCGGTCTTCCCTCTCACACACCACCATGGCCACAGCGCAGTCTCCAGAAGCCAAAGAGCTCTCTCTTGTTGGCAAGGTCGAGATGCGCATTGCGTTGGCAGACTCAGAGAAGAAGCTTGAAGATTTGTTGAAAGTGTACCTCGCCCCGTTGCTGCTCAAGCTTGGCTCTGAGCACGTAGCTGTGAGGAACAAGGTAAGACATTCAATGTTGTCTAATTCAGGCTCAGTGCTCGCTGTTTGCATAGCGAATACTGCTGATTGCGGTTGCGCTTCTAGGTTATCTCTATCTGCCAACACATCAACACCCGCATCAAGTCACAGTACGCTTCGAACACCAAAATCTTGGCGCACAATGCACTGACAGCCGTGCAGAGATCTCAAGCTCCCAGTTGCTGCTTTATTGAAACAATATAAGGACAACGCAGATGTTGCCCTGATACGCCACTTCGACATCTTATACATTCAGCAGGGCATCTCCCGGCTACCAGTGTCCGACAGATTGGAGCTCTTACCCATCCTCATCCAAGGCATATCGAATGACTACAAGAAATCAGCTCAACATGCTTCGCAGCTATTCCATTTGATCCTGAGACTTCTTGTTCACTTCAAGCTCCCTGCTAGAGGGACAAAGGAAGACACCGACCTTAGGACCAAGCTGGGCGTTACAGACGTAGACGCAGCGTTCCTGTCACAATGGTTTGGCAAGCTTATCTTGCTGACTCTTGTGCGCCAAAGCACCCCGGAGGCTGCTAGCACCACAAAATGTCCCGGTCTTTCCGTCGAAGAGTACAAGTTCCTGACACAGCAGGGCAAACCAGATGCCTGGGATCCCAGCTCTGATGCAGGCCTCAGCTTGACTGAATCGAAGGCTCTGGCGACGCGATTCTTGGCGAGCGGCATGTTCAAAGACGACGAAAAGTTCTTTCCGGCATTGTTCGCATCAGCTGACACCAATTCTCGAATCTCAGAGGTCGGAGAAGATATCCTGAAGCGTGTCATGCTCACTCAAGATCTGGAAGACGCAAAGTCTGTGGAGACCCTCTTCGAGTTGTATTTCGGCTCGACATCTCCAGAAGGAATCTCGGCAGTGAAGACGCCCTTACGCATCAGGATACTGGGTGTCCTATCCAAGTCAGTCAAATGCACAACATATCCGCATAAAATCGCGAAAATTGTTGAGGATGGTCTTCTATCAGCAGAGCTGAACCCAACAAATAAGACAGCTGAGCGGGAGGCCTCCAAGTTCCGGTCTGCGATCTTCTCACTTGTCAATTTCGTTGCGCGCCGCGGCGCATCATCCGACTTGTCCGCAATTGCTGTTGGCCTCGTTGGCAATCTTCGCGCTTTCATCCAGGATCAAGGGTGGCCAGCTGCAGATCGTGACCAAGATATGGAACTTCGCGGCTACGGCTACGAGACAATAGGACTCTTGGCAAAAGCAGCGCCCGAGAAGATCCTGATTGAGCCAACACTCGACCTTTTAGAATGGTTATTCCGCTCGCTTAGAGAAGACTCCGCTGGGAAGGATGTCGCTGTCAGTATAGAAGAGGCGCTATCATCCGTTCTAGGCGCCTTTGCGAAGCCCTTCGATCAGTCCGTCATGCCAAGATTCAGACAGATTTTATTACGCTATGCTACCGTCGACCAGGTCAGCACGCCAGCATCTGCCCACTTCACAAGAAGCACGCGATATGTGGCAACGAGATTTGCCAACCGATGTCTTCCTTATGAAGACGTTCTGGCCAGGTGGATTGACATTCTTGCTGTCAGTGGAGGCTCTGCGGAGCGACACGAAGTTGTGGAAGAAGGGCGACGAGGCTTGGACCCATACTGGTTCCAGACGTCGAATATGGCACCTGAGATTGGCCAAACACAGCAAAAGCTCCAGTTCCCCGACTTCGATAAACTGGTCAGCTTCATCTTCGCTCAAGAAGGCGATGACGAGGACGTCATGGATCTGCAAGGCTCGAGTCATATTCTCACGCAAGTTCAGCGTTTTTATCAGCATTACCCAGATGCGTTACCTACGGTCATCAGCTTTTGCTCCCAGGTCGCTTTACAGTCAGCGCTTGTCAACAAGAACATCAACGATGACATATCAGAAGATTGGGGGCGCAAGCTTGACACCTTGATGTCTACAGACCAACGTGCTAGGCAAGCTTTCCGGGCCTTTGCGACAGACGATGCCCATGGTCGCTCCATTGCAGCGATCATTCGTGCCAGCTTCGACAGGCTGACTCGAGACGATGTCAGCGACGTGGGCGACATCGGCACAACGATGGTACGGCTACTCTCGTTGTGTCCGCAGCGATACTGGGGGCTTGCACATCTCATCCAAGACGTCCGTGCTTTGGAACCCTCGATCTTGTCGAACAACCCCGGGCGCCGGCTTGCTGCTGGTCACACCTACGGTCTGCTAGCATCTCATCCTGATTCCGACACAACGGCGGTTCAAACATCTCAGAAACGGTTTTTTGAGAAGCTTGCTACTTGGAAGACAGCTGTCGGTGCCGAAATAAACCAGATCAGCGGCATCGTCATCGCTTTCGGATATTACTTTAGTCGAGTGCACTGGAGAGGCAGCAAATCAGCAAGTGACCTTCCAGAAGATCACCCTGTCCATCAGGTACTGCAGACTCTAGTAGAGGTGCTCAAGGAAACACGAGACGCTACGCTGAAGTCGGCTGTATTCTCATGCATCGATCAGCTCAGCCTGTTCCACGTTATCTCGCCTCCGACCATCGCCAGATATGCGAAGGTCGAAAACATCGCCACACAAATCTATGAGTCAGCAAAGACGGGGACCATTAGCGCCATTCTGGCCCTGGGTCACTTATCGATGGTCACCGAAGAAAAGGGAGGTATCGAAGAGGACTCGGACTACAAGACTTTTGGTGACAAGCTTCACGAGCTCCATGAAGTCCGCCAGACAGAAGTACAGTTCTCTGTTGGTGAAGCACTGAGTTGCTTTGCGATCGGCTGGGACTCAAAGGCCCTGATCGCTGAGCTGGATATTCTGCATCCAGAGCAACCGAACGATTCCTGGGACGCACCTTTGCGAACACCAATCGGGCCAGCACGCGAAAAGACCTTCACAGCTGTGCTTGAGAAGACGTTGAAGGGCTGCGCGCAGACTAAGCCTGCGTTGAAGAAGGCATCCGTGATCTGGCTTCTCTGTCTGCTCCAGTATTGCGGCCACAAGGCAGAGATGCAGGGATACCTTGGCCAGTGTCAGGTCGCGTTCAAGAATTGCTTGTCTGACCGTGACGAAGTGGTTCAGGAAGCAGCATCACGTGGTCTAGGTCTTGTCTACGAAAAGGGAGACCGTGAGCTGAAAGACGATCTGGTTCGCGATTTGGTCGGCTCTTTCTCTGACAACAAGTCGAAGATGGCCGGCACTGTGTCTGAAGATACGCAACTCTTCGAACCTGGCGCACTGCCCACAGGTGACGGCAAGTCCATCACGACCTACAAAGACATCATGAGCCTTGCTGCTGAAGTTGGCGACTCGAGTCTCGTATACCGTTTCATGTCAATGGCGTCCAATAACTCCATCTGGTCTAGTAGGGCGGCTTTTGGTCGCTTTGGTCTCAGCAACATCTTCTCTGACTCCAGTGTTGATGGCTACCTGGCGCAGAACCCAAAGCTGTACCCAAAGCTCTACCGTTACAGGTATGTGCGCTTACAATGACATGCTTACTGTGCATGCTGACACTACATAGGTTTGATCCTAACCCCAACGTCCAGCGCTCCATGAATGACATCTGGAATGCTCTGGTGAAAGACTCGTCGGCAACGATTGACAAGCACTTCGATGCCATCATGGATGACTTGCTCGTCAGTATCCTAGGCAAAGAGTGGCGTGTTCGACAAGCCGCGTGTGCCGCCGTTGCGGACCTCATTCAAGGTCGCGGTATCGACAAGGTGCGTCCTCGTTGCATCTTGAAGGAACAAATACTGACTACTACTAGTATGAGAAATATCTGTCTTCGGTCTGGGACAAGTGCTTCAAGGTTCTCGACGATATCAAAGAAACCGTTCGTGTGGCTGCTGCGTCTCTCGCTCGCGTACTGACGGCGATCCTAACACGTTCTCTGGAAGCTGGCGACGCTTCACTCAAGACAGCCAACGCCCAGTTGGTCCAGGTGCTACCATTCTTGTTCTCAACAAACGGTCTGGAGTCCTCTGCCGAGGAAGTACGCATGTTCTCTGTGCACACGCTCCTTCAAATCGTCAAGAAGGCCAACGCTAAGACCCTCAACCCACACGTGCCTGAGCTTGTTGAGCGTCTGCTTGGTTTACTCAGCAGTCTTGAGCCCGAGGCAGTGAACTACATCCATCTCAACGCATCCAAGTACAATCTCACCGCCCAAAAGATTGACGATATGCGCCTTGCATCCGTACGCTCCTCTCCACTCACCGAGTCAATCGAGCGTTGTCTCGACCTGGCCGACGCAGACACAATGAAAGCGCTCGTCCCCCGCTTGGAATCCGCCATGAAATCCGCAGTCGGTCTTCCCTCCAAGGTTGGATGTAGCCGCATACTCGTTACACTTGCTACACGCCACCGCTTCCTCTTCAGCCCCTACGCAGACCACTTCCTCAAGCTGATCCACAAGCACATCCACGACCGCAACGAAACCGTGTCGTCCAGCTACGCCGCAGCATCTGGCTACGTTGCACGCCTCGCCTCGGACAAACAGCTCCTCTCCACCATTGCGTTCGCAAAGAAACAGTATTTCGAGACCGAAGAGGGCTCAGATCGCGCGCGACTTCTTGCAGGCGATATGATCCATGCCATAAGCCAACACGCCACGGACCGCTTTACGTCGCTCGCAGCAGAGCTGTTACCGTTCGTCTTCCTCGCCAAGCACGACGGCGATGAAAATGTCCGCAAGGCGTTCACAGAGACGTGGGATGAGCATGTGGCCGGTAGTCGCAGTGTGGCGTTGTATCTGTCTGAGATCCTGGCGCTGTGCAACGAGCATCTTGAGTCAAGACAGTGGGCGATCAAACATACGGCTGCGAAGGCTGTGGCGGATGCTGTATTGAGTATTACGTCGGCGATTGGGAGCGAAACTCTGGATAAGAGTAGTGCGGAGAAGATCTGGCCGGTGCTGGATAAGGCGCTGAGCGGAAAGAGTTGGGAGGGCAAGGAGGTTGTGCTTGACGCTTTCGTGAGATTCGTAGAGCGCGGAGAGGCGTGGTGGATGGAGGAGGGCAAGGGCGCGAGGGTCAAGGAGTTGGAGAAGGTGGCGGTCAGGGAGGCGAAGAGAAAGGAAGGGGCTAATGAGAAGGTGGTGAAACCTGCGCTGGACAAACTGAAGGAGCACTCTGGTAGCTCTTAGAGACAGTGCTTAGATCTGGTCGTTGTATGACATCTTCATTCGTCATCTTATGTGCTCGGAGCCAGAGTATCTCGCTGCGGGTACACCACCCGCCCTACATCGTTTGAATGCTGCATGTCTGCTCCCTCTAGCTCCGCCGGGGGCAGCGTTGCCAACCGTACGTAGTATACGGTACGGGTGTACGGCCGTAATTATCGTAAGTAACGGCTATTGTATGAGCCGTAGCCGTACACGTACCGTAGCTGTATATGAAGCCGTACTACGGCCGTAGTACGGCAAACTTTAGTGTTGATTGGATAATTGTAGCTCCCAATGTGATTCTTTGTTCACCTTCACTTTGATGTATTTATGTAAGATATAAACGGCTGTACTTTTATATCACTATAGTTGTAGCACCTGTTAGTAGAGTTGTTTAATAGCCTTATACCTTGCTACATGTGTATATTAATAAATTCCTAACTTAGTAGAGTGCTGTACAACATAAACTATAGTGTTTTGCTCTAGTTCAAATCACCGCGGCTTCTTTTTACTTAGGTGCACGTGCCACTACCGGTATCGTCAAAACTTAACACCACGCCCGACGCGAGGCCTCTATGGTACCCCCGCCTCATCTAGCACCACGCCACAACGCGATTAGCGCGTTTTTTTCGATATTAACGCGCACAAAGGCAAATTAAGCCTATAAAACACGTTTCTAAGCAAGATTATAGTCTAGATCTATCGTGGCGGCGTGCAGGTAGTACATCACTAGGCTTAACAACTACAGCGTCCCCTAGCATTGCAACAGCTTCATATTTGCCCCAATTAACGTACTAGCGCCTTAGCTAACAGGTAAGTCATTAATTTAGCGTCTATCAAGCTCCCCTGGCACTCAAACTATCCCCACAACACTACAACGCCCTATCGCCTATTGCCTATAACCTGCCTCCGCCTCTACGCACACCCATAATAAGCCCTAGCTTACTTATACTGCATACCTCCTTCACTGTTACACGCCGCTACACGTACAATGCGCTAGGATAATATAGACACCTGTTAAAGGAGAGTAAATCTAGAGCTTTTTAAGACATCTTAGCCCTAGTATAACGTATGCTCTGCTGCGCAGTATAAGGCTAGTAAACCCCTGCCTTAGCGGCTTAGGTGAAGGTCTTCTGCTATGCTCTGTCATATATGTAAGCACCTCTAGTAAGAAGGTCCTTAGGGCTCCTCGCAATAGATCTACGTTATCTATTAACATTAGCGCTATGTGGAACAGCTGGTTATCTAGGTGGCTAGTAAGGAGATTTCTAAGTAAGTCTGCCTATATAACCCTCCCTTCTCCCCTCTTATGGTGTACATTAACACTACAGCCATGCCTCCAACCTAATTAACCTAGACCCAGCTTACTAATGTTCTTAGAGCACCTCTATACCACTTAGCAGGCTTAAAGACCCTTAGTAAACTAGCCTATGCCTTATCATTAACCTCATCCTCCTCAGCCTAGACACCCTCCCCATCAGTATCGCCACATCTATCAATTAAGCAAAGCCCATCACATATACGACCCGCCAACGCTACCAGCGTCGATTTCCCCGTTAATTTCAACCAAGTATACCATGGCAGCATACGCCTCAACGCCAGCCGGCTGGGTTATTGGGTACGCCACAAGGCCCAGCTAGCTGGCAGAAGAGATGTAGCTGCTATATAGTTATATGGTGTTGCACTGCAGTACTTGGAGGCTGACGGCACTATTGGCAAGTACTAGCTTTGCCGGAAATGCCACAAAGCAGGTGCTACCCCTGATGCCCTCCACGTTAATAGTACGGCTCACGTCAATACACATATGCGCAACAAGCATTAAATCGACACTAAGACAGGCCTCATACCAGATACCCAAGCTACACCTGAGAGCCCGTGGGCAGCCGCACGCGTTGCCGGCTCCTCTACCTTCACCACACACACCCCTTGGGAGGAGGGTAAGCTTCAG
>JAKJXN010000047.1:220618-267469 GCA_022225945.1 Didymella pomorum | reverse complement strand
CTGCAAGGGCTTCGCTTAATCCAGGCATGGTGTTGAGTTGTTACGCGTTGAAATATGGTGTAGATGTTACGCGCCGGGCGACCGGTGACTCCGGGCGTTCGGTGCACAGACACGGTATTACGCGCACAGATACAGTCGATTATGCAGATCTGTCCATTGCACGCACAGACACAGGATAGTCTGTTGTTCTCCTACCAGATTGTTTTAGCCACACTCGCTTTGCGATAACAAAGCATACAGCTATATTCCACAATGCAGGGCTGTTCCCAGTGCTCTCTTCGATACAGCAAGATCTGTTTCCATACGCGGGTTTTAGACTTTCGCTGTAATGACTACGCCATCCAGCCGAAAAAATGAAGTGTGGAGACTGGGTCGAACAGCATGCGAAGACAATGACATCGATCTTCTTGACAAGATGATCGCTATGGTGCTCCACAGAGACCTTGATCCATTCTACCGGGAACTACTGTCTACGGCAATTCAACACAACTCTATAGCCATTCTTCGTCACCTTGTCAACAATCACGCGGCCGACCTCAAGACCCTTTCACTGGAGATTGTTGCAACAGTCCCGTTACCGTCAGCAGCAACGCTTGATTTCCTGCTCGCGGCTGGAACGTCAACAACTGCAAACAATACTACGGCAATGGGGGTGATCAGCGATGCGACCCTTTCCTGTGGCGCGTTCTGGCTAACGAGAACCTCGTTCAGTGGTGCCTAGATCGTCGGGCACACGTCGAAATATCTTACTGTCCAAAGCGATCAATTCTTGAGAAAGCTGCATCACACGCCACTCTCGCAGCATTCAAGCTTTTACACGCTGCGGGCGCACCGCTTGGACGCCGCGCGCTGCATCTAGCTGTCCAGGCAGCCTCGTTCGGCCACACAGGCTCGGATGACCCAGAAAACGATACTGCGGAACAACGTCAAAGCAGGAAAGAACACGCTGACCGTATGGCTCTGGTGGGCTACCTGGCCGATGTGTTATGTCTGGATGTTAATGCAGAGGATTGGAGACCGGGTGATTTGGGATTCTCTGGCCATGGAGGGTCTGGGACGCCATTATGTTATGTTTTGGACAACTACAACCACGAGTGGGTGAAGAATGCGCGTGCATTGATATGGCTTTTACTCAATCGAGGTGCGGATCCAACGCCGGCGCTGAAAGATGCGGATTCGCAAGGTATCTCCATCTTCAAAGAGTACGTAGCTGAGTGGAAGAATCAGAGAGATCGTAAGAGAGCCGAGGAAGGCTGCAGGAAGACTTCGAGTGAGCTCACGTGTGTCGTGCAATAAATGCGAGATATGTCTTGTGCTTGCACAGCTAGTACGTCATGAAAGCTCGAGTTTACGAAGCAAGAGCGATGCACTGAAGCAAGCGCACAGACTCTGCGACGTGCAGACGAAAACACTACCAACGAAGTACCACAAATAGGGCAACGTGGACTCTATGCGATCAAACATGACCGCGACTTTTAGACAACCATCATCTCCGCATTCAATCAACATTGCCTCTGGTGTGAATGCAAACAAGCTCGATAAGAGCTACCAATCGTGGTCTGATGCGAAAGTGGTACGGGGCAGCGAAACGGACTTTTCATGCAGTAGACTCTCTATCGAGGTTTCGAGCTCTCGCTGTCTCAAGTAGGAGGGATCCCTTCCCGTAATTCTCTAGTGAGAACAGGGAAGGCCCGATTATAAACACAACCCGATACCCCCAGCCTTGTTGGCCGAGATGGGTATGCTTGCCAGCGCATTGGCAGTCGTTACATGAGCCGGGCCTGAACAAATGCGCTTGGTCCTACAATCGTCAACCATCCAGTTAACACTAGTCACCTCCCTGCTCAAGACCACTCTCAATTACTTCAACATGTCAGTGTCTTGTAGAAGTGACTGTGAACGAACAAGATCGAGATTTGCATGCCTGTTGTTCGGTCCTCGCGACGGAAGAACAGCCGCGTTCGATATGACTTTGTCCATCCGGACTTGGACGCCGTGTCAGAAGCCCCGTTTCATTTCCACGAAGGTGTATCATATACACGGGATGATATGGGCGCCATCAAGTCCATCCAACTTGGCGGCCGCAGCTTTCCGATCACTTTGAACTCATCTGGGCTGCTGAGGTGCTCTCAGCACAAGCACACGCCGACCTCCTTTTGGGCAGACGTGATTGGCATCAATCAACAGGACACAGCAGAGCGAAGTTAAGACCAGCCATTGGGAAAGCCATTTATAAGAACCCTAAGCAGGACAGTCTAGCTTGGCCCTGCCAGTGATGACAGAGACATTGCCATCGATCTGATCGATGAAATAACCGACAATGACAACAACTTCGACGCTGCAGGAGCGAACTGATCATACTTGAGGCAGTCAGCCAGATTACAAGTCTCGCTCACAATTCCTAATGATCAGTACAGGTGGCCAGCTATTGCCAGATTTCTTGACAGGCCTTTGGTGGAAACATGCACACATTCGTCAAAAGCTTGCTGTAGCTTCTAAATTTTGAGTGCCCTGTGAATATGACCATATAAAATGCTGTGCTATCTTAATCCAGGCCATAGAAGCCATTAATTGAACGGCAGCGGAATTTGAGCCATTCAAAAAAGTGCTAGGGGGTCAGTCTGGTTGCTATCACCAAGCACTCGTAGTCGATATTTTCAGGGAATCTATGATGCAGGAAGTCTGTGGCAAGGACGAGGGATATCGACTGCTGCATGAACGACAGTCTAAAGCGACCGATCTCTGCGATAGAGTGTTCGCGTTCCGGTGAGCAGGCTCGGCTGCACTTCTGCCCGACTGATTGACGAGCTGAACTCGCCGTGTTTGCAATGGGAATCAAGTATCTCATAACCGGTAGCAGTAACTTTGATGTTTTCAGTCGTTATTGGCTTGCCGGACTAATGGCTCTGTTCTGTCACGGATCGTGGATCGTGGATCTTTGAGCGGACTGGTCAGAGCTCCCACTGCACTTTCGAAACAACCAAGCGGCTTTGTATGGCACGTCCCTTGCTATGGCCCCTACGATAGCATTCCCCTGAACCATCTATTTTCGAACTGCTTGTTGTAAAAGATGTTATCAGCACGTCACACGTACCAGCCCCGAATATCTGACTGAGCGAGACCAGCGTTTTAGAAGGTTCACTGTCACATCGACCACCACCACCGGGCTTTTTGCCATATGAATTGCAGGCATACCAAAACTTAAGAATCATCATGCGGTCGAAAATCAGCTAGAAACACGGGTTCGCACCGTAATCGCCGACCAAGATGACGTTGGGTCTCGAGCGACTGAGCCATCAGATGTGCCAACCCTTTTGCGGCGCCAGCCCTGTCTATGCCAGTTACATTCTCAACAGGCTTATTCTCATCTTCCGGAAGGATTGCTCAGGCTGTACCCTCTCGCACTGGCCGCTGGTGATCTAGTATTCTTATCTATGAATGTGGCGTACCACTCGTACTTCGCCCCACACACGAGGATTGTTACCAGCTTCTCGGCGAAGCACATGTTCACGCGGTCAAAGATGGCGAAGCCTTTCGGAACAACGCTCAAAATAAGGCGGTCGAGCTGACCGTCGTCAAAGCGACGCCTTGTCACACCAGGGCTCTCTAAAGTGGCCCACTTCCTCCAGAATCGGCCACACTTATAAGTTCGCGTTTCTAAGCGCTTGTAGGCTCCACAATATAGGATCAACGTTCCACCTGATCTCGGCAACTCTACGGTAGGTGGCAGCACCGTAATCAAGTTTGCTGCTTCGGTAGGCGTCCACGCTGGATCGAGATAGTTCGGACATGCAAGAACATTGCCATCAGGTTGTGCAGAGACGAGAACTGTGTTTAATCCATCGACGGAAGTCATGATCGCGGAGAAGACTGGAGGCAATCGATCGGCGCTGGAACCTATATTTTGCATAGTCGTCAGCGCAGCGCGAATTCAGAAAGCATACCCACCCACTTTAAACGCCCACGACGAGTCTCGGTGGGTGCAAGCAGCGGATTCGGCTGAAGGTCGTTTAATTTGATTATCTTTCTCCTTGTACAGCGAGATGAGCGCCGGGTGTTGCCTGCACCTTCACACCTACCGCTACAGCACGGTTGACAGTGTCTGATACCTACTGAGGCGTCTTTGGTAGTGTGACAGTAGTGAGCATATACTCAAGGCGCAGGTTGTGCGGCTTCGTGAGCGTGGGCCAATCGGACGATGAGTTGAAGCTTGTCGGGACATCTTTGCTGAGCTGATGAGACATGCGTTCAGGATTTGATGTAATTCGACTGCATAGTCCGTCCAGACGCTTGTAGACGCCAATTTAGCGGAGAAGAGAAAGATAAGGGTGGCAAGGGATGGCATCATCATGGAATAACTGGAGAAGTTTGCCGCTCAGTAACTATCGCACTAAGTGATATACCTTCCATCGTCGGACCCGACCGATCATTAGCCTCAGACTGAGTCCCGAAGACTGATGTATACGTTCAACTCTATGTGATGATCAGCTCAACTTATCTCGTTCTTCTTGTCTCCGCCGGCGTCCATGAGGAAGGGGCTGAGAGGCTCCGTAGAAAGACCTGAGCGGCAGCGGGAGTCGGCTCGGACTCGGAAGTTCGAGTTTTGGAGCAGGCCTCGATGGCGTCTTACCATCGGGCCATGTGGATCAGACAGTCCCCAGCAAGACCAGCTGTGTCGTGAGTACAGCAAGTCCAGCGGCTCGACCCACGAACAGTCCAACTGCGGGTGTCTTCCAATGTCCCAACAATAAGATTGTCCTTCCCATGGCAGACTAAAGACATTCAAAATCTTCGATCGCCATCATACCCCAAATCATCACCGACAGTGTTGGGTTCGGCCCGATCCGATTGCTCGGACTGCCAAGCCATCCGATCGGATCCCGATGCGGTCAACTATCGCTACATCGCACGAAGCCGTTATTCAGTATTCTGACGGACATTTGCGCAACCATAGCGTTGACTCAAGTAAATCCTCGCATTACTTGTGACCGAGTGCCCGAGCAAACGGATGTCGCAGGGTCAGCCATGCTCTTCGGACCTCTTCCACACTCTTGTCATGCCGACTGTTCGTGCATCGACGTAGGAAGTGGATCGCTCGGACGCGACAGGGAACGATATTGTCGTCAGCTATGCGGCTGTGCAGAGAGATGAAGGAGCCATCGCACGTATATTGCTCCGTCGTCCTGCAATCATGTTACTCACCACAACACTAACTTCGCCTGAGCATCGCCGTTCTAAGTACAATACCATCAGCACCTCACTAGATTCACCACCAAAACGTTCGTCATCGACTCTCCCTCTCTCTAGTCTCCGACAACCCTGCCCATCGAAGCTCAAACCAGTGCCAGGGTTCACAATACGATGACCGTTCCACCTCCCGCACCCGCCTACTGCACTGAAGTCACACCAGACTGCCCCGTGGAGGGCACCATCTACGGCTACTATCCATCACTCGGTTGGAACGCCGCCTACGCCGGTTTCTTCGGCCTCGCTTTGATCATCCACATCATCCTGGGCATCCGATACAAAACATGGAGCTACTGCATCGCAATGTCACTGGGGTGCATCGGAGAAGTAGTTGGCTACATCGGGCGGGTGATGATGTGGGACAATCCGTTCTCGGAAGAGGGCTTCCAGATGCAGATTTGCTGTCTGATCATTGCGCCGGCGTTTATATCGGCGGCTATCTACCTCACGCTCAAGCACATCGTGTATAGCTTTGGCTGTGACTGGTCGAGAGTCAAGCCGAGCTGGTACACGTGGATCTTCATTGGCTGCGACCTATTGTCCCTGGTGCTGCAGGGGGCTGGAGGCGGTATTGCTGCTACGTCTGATTTTGGCTCTGAGCTGCAAGATGTCGGCACCGACCTCATGCTTGCGGGAGTGGTATGGCAGGTTGTGTGTCTGACATTCTTCGGGTACTTCTTGGGCGAGTACCTGGTGCGAACGTATCGGCATCGCAACGAGATCGGGTGCGATGGTATCGAGCTTCTCCATGATCGAAAGTTCCAACTCTTTGTCGGAGCGATCATCACGGCGTACGTGACCATCCTTGCGCGTTGTGCTTACAGGATCCCAGAGCTCTCGGATGGGTGGAGGAGCGAGATTATGAGAGACGAAGTGGAGTTTATCGTTCTGGAAGGTGCTATGATTGTCACTGCTGTTGCTGCTTTGACTGTCTTCCATCCTGGGTACTGCTTCCCTGTGTTGGCTACTGGCAAGCGGTCCGAGGGCCCAAAGAGCATGACCAATATCGAGGAGGGTATCAGGCTGGACAGCCTTGCTTGAGTGAGTGGTAATCCTCTAGCGTTTTCTAGTGGGATCTTCTGCAGGATGACGATCAATATACAGTCAGGATAGCGGGCTTTTGAAGAGAAAGAAGAATTTCAAATCGATTCTTCCTTGGAGATGACTGATGATGCATGCCAGCCAGCCTAATTGAGCTCCATCCCTTATTATGTCCTTCGGGTGAACCTGGCCACCACCATCATGCCTTGTGTGCGGAGACGACGTAGATCGCGCCGGCCCCCATTATGCTGACGGAAGTTGATGTCTTGAGTCGATGTCGACAGGAACAGTGGCGCCCTAGGCTAGACAGGAAATTGGTATATTGATCAGCGTGCTTCTGACTACTCCAGAAACGCCAGCGATATAACACCCGCGACACGAAACTCATAAACATCCTTACATCCCATTCCATCCCATCCCATCCCATTCGACGAGGGAGCGTCAGTCCTAGCTTAGCACAAGACCCGCTCAAGCACCAGCTCTGAACACAACACTTCCGCCGTGCCGCATCCTGATCGTCTCCCTGGCCGCCATGACATGCAGAGCTCTTGCAAGTGCCTGCTCAGAGTATCCCTTGCCGTCCACAAACTCCCGCTTAAGCGAGGACAAGTTCACTTGCCACCCGATGGGCATGCGTCTCCGCAGCTCCTCTTCCACCTTATTCGTCTCGTCCATCAGCTCCTTGGAACTCTGACCCTCACCCTGTGTGACCGCATCCATGGTAGAAGCAAGGAACAGCCGGATCGCCTCATCGACATGGCTCTCATCTGCAATAGGACTCAGGCTGAGTTTAGCCAGTGATTCTGTGATACGGATGATAGCCTCAAGCTGACGGACGGTGATGGGAATGCTGCTCCGCTGGTTGGCGTTTATCTCAGATGCGTGTACTTGTCTCCTGATGCTGACGAAGTGGGAGCTTAGCTTCTCTGCTGCCTCGGGCGAGAGACGAGGCGCGCACTTCTGCCTACAGTATGTGATGTAGCGTTTCATCTTCTCGATCGGGATCTCGGCCTGGACCTGTTCCTCAACGCCGCGGCCACCCATGGCGATTCCCATGACGTGCTTTGCGATGCGTTCGTCGCGGCCGCGGTCGTGGTCGTCGCGTACGATGAAGATCATGTCGAAACGTGACAGGATGGTTGTCTGGAAGTCGATGTTCTCACCGGGTGTCTTCATGTCGTCGTAGCGTCCGAAGATGGGATTGGCTGCAGCCAGTACTGATGTTCTTGAGTTGAGAATCGTTGTGATACCGGCTTTAGCAATGGAAATGGTCTGTTGTTCCATGGCTTCGTGAATGGCCACCCTGTCCTCGTCCCTCATCTTGTCAAACTCGTCAATACACACAACACCGCCATCTGCAAGCACCATAGCTCCACCTTCGAGATAGAACTCTCGTGTTGTGTGGTCTCGCTGGACGGATGCTGTCAGACCGGCTGCAGACGAACCCTTTCCAGAAGTGTAAATGGCGATTGGTGATACCTTCTCAACGAACTTCAGCAATTGCGACTTGGCAGTACCCGGATCACCCAAGAGCAGGACATTGATGTCACCACGAAGCTTCATGCCATCTGGCAGTATCTTCTTGGAGCCACCCATCAGTAAGCAGGCAATGGCCTTCTTGATGTCCTCATTTCCATAGATGGAGGGCGCGATGCACTTGGCAAAGACCGAGTAGATGTCTGGTCTCCGGCTCATCTCCAAGAATTCCTGCTCTTCCTCTTCTGTGAACACCGCGTTTCCCTTGTTTGTATGATCGACGTCTGCGTGCAGACCGACTGCGCGAATGTAGGGGTTGCGAATAGCGACTGCGGCGCTGGAGGACTTCTTCGAGCCCTTTTGCTGGTAGATGGAGAAAATACCCATGACTGTGCATCGTGTACCGGGGACGACTCTGTTGGCGAGGTATCGGTCTGCAGAGATCATGATGTGTCGCGGCAACTCTCCCACAGGCACCTGATCTGGTGCCTCTTGCAGCTTGAGGACTTGCTGGTCGATGAATTGACAGCGCTCATGCATGACGTAGTACGGGTCCAGAGGACATTTGTCCTCGCCCTCGCCTGCCTTACGCGCACATGTGCGGGGCAGCGAAACGCCAGCGAACCCGCCGGAAACAGGCAGCATCTCTTCGTGCTGGCAATTTCGACAGCGAATCGCCAGTACTGTGGATTTCGAGGAGAGTGTGGAGGCACCAATGATGATACCTGGTATGCGCACGAGGTGGGAGACGTTGTTTGCTGTGAGGTCGCGAATGGACAGCTCCGAGGCAGACGAGTGGAGCAGCAGCTGGTGTTCAGGAAGCTTGATGTTTCTTTGTGAGGGATAGACAATGCGTTGTGTGCATGTCTTGAGTGCGGCCTCGAACTATGCGGAATCAGTTCTCGCACCCTAGAAGACCTGCGGGCGCAAGCTTACAAGAGGAATGACTTCTGCGGGGTCTTGCTGGAGCTTGTGCGCAAGCTCTTCATCGTATGAGATCAAGTGTGCAATATCGATATCGCAGTAATACTGTTTTATCAGTACGTTCTCGCGAATTTGGTCTCTGTAGAGGAAGACGTTGTCGAGATGGAAATCCATGATGAAGTCGACCAGCTGTTGCTGGACGCGCGAAGGGGAGGTGCCATCTTGCCGTTCATCGCCGGCCTGGCTGCCAAAAATGCTGATTGAGTATGCTGTCTGCCTGTCCGCCATTGTGTGTGCTGCTGTGTACGAGGGGTTGAGCGGAGGAAAAGTGGGCGGTCGAGGCGCGTCTCCTGGGCGACGCACGCACGCGTTTCGCGACGCGATTGCGCTAAAATCAATTAAACCCCAACGTGGTAAGACCCTCCATCGTAAGTGAGCCACTAGATCAACATCAGCAACTATTGGTTCCAATACCACTTCAGAACATGATTTTGCTGTATTGTCTCGACTAGGATGATGGCTACAATATCGTACGCGGAGTTGAGGTTGCGAAAGCATCTCGACTATTTTCCTTAAATGTACATACGGCCCTCCACCAACGGACCAACGTCTTTGTTCGCAAAAGCACAATGCTCAATCCCATCTGCACTCGTGCTGATAACACCCCACTGCAGCTTCTCCTCAGACATGGTGAAAGTGTCGCCTTTGGTGTCTTCGTTCGGATGACACGCCGCGCTGATGGCCAGACTGCAGCTGCCTGCTAGAGGCATGCCACTCTTGTACGGTATGTAGCCGAAGCCAATCACTGTTGCGACCATAGCAGTTGCAAGTAAAACGACGACCAGCATCGCAATAGGCGAGTAACCACACATATTTGAGGATGCAGAGAACTCGCCAGATCGATCGTACGCATCCATAGAGACCACGAATATGCTTTGTGAGACCAGCCAATGTAGCGTGCCGCTCAGGACAACAAGCGGGAAGCCAAACCGGTATGGCAGCTGGAGAAAGTATGTCGATCGCTGCAAGCCAGACGGCACCCGTGAGACACGCAGACCTTTGCGCTTCCACGCATAGGATGTCCACTCATAGCCAAGCAACATAGCAGTGAACATCCCGTTGTACGCAAAGTACAGGAACGATAGGATTACCTGGGGTAGGTTGGCAATCAGGACGAGACTGATCATGTCGGTGGGAAAGCTGCCGCCTTGAATCAGCGCTCGAGTATCAACGGCGCCGAAACCAAGGCCGAAAACTGCGTTTGAGCTGAATGAGCCGTAGTCGCGAATAGCCTTGGTTCCCCAGCCCAAGAGACTGGAGACAACAATTACGGCCGTTGCGAACCTGATTGTTTGTCAGCTTATGACACATGTACATGGAAATTGAAGCAGTACAAGGTAAGGGTCACCCCACGACGCTGTCTACTAGTGGTGTCTTTCCAATGCCAACGCCGACTCTGCCATGGTTTCGCGCCACTGACGTAATCTGATTTGCAGTCATGCAACGAAACCAAGCCAAGATCGACAGTTGTAGGGTCCCTCTTGTCAAGAAACGACGCGACCGCATCGCCCATCGTCAGGAGTGGGTCTTCCTTCGTTGAATAGATAACGAAACACATCAACGCGGCTTTGACTGAAATATGTCAGCTGACGGGCTCAGATTTTTTCAGACTTTGGCAAAGACTCTGCGGCTTTGCACGTTCAGGCCACTTACAGAAGTTGAGAACGGTAACGACTGAAGCAATCGCAGGGCTGAAGTGCAACCTGCAGCGCGGAGTAGCTCTTTCACTGAGACAGTAGTTGACTGGCCATAACACATCGTTACAGGATGAGCAGGTGCCACCGACTTTCCAAGCATCAGGCCGACTCTTGATCACACCGATTCTGTTAGCACAGTTCGAATTCGAATCGTAATCGAGGGACGAGCAAATCCACTTGTATGAGTCGGGAGCAAACTGCGGATCCATCCCATCCGACGAGTCGAACGACTCTTTCCAGAAGGTGTTCGTATTGTTGAGGTAAGTTAGATTGCTGTCCTGGGGAGGCAGATCTGGCTGCGTGCTGTCGATTACAAGCAACACGTTGCGTCGGTAAGACTGCAGAGCGGTTGCATATTGTGCGATACAATCGGCAGGTTCCAGTTTATCAAGGGCATTGTGACGCGATTGATTCCATAGCGACAAGAGAGCTAAACCAGAGTAGTAGCTCGAGGAGTAGTACCGCTGGTCTGTACAGTCGCGGCACTCTGGGTCGTCCAGAAACGATTCGTTGACCAGATAGACGCCATAGTCGTTGGTGGATATGGAGGAGTACACAGCTGAGTTGTAGCTGATACCATCGACTTTAGCTTTGATTGGCCGATCAAACAAGTGCCAGGGTCACTTACAAAAGGTGCAGAGGCACTGAGCTGAGACCCAGCAGCAACCAGAGCCAGAATCTACGCCGGCTGATGTGTCTCAAGTTCCGTATGCTTGGTACGCCTATATCGAGCCAAAGACGCTTCGCATGGGCTCGATCAATGTCTGTCCTTGTAGGTGCCGACAAGCATTGCATACAGTAGTTGCTTCCACTGAGTAGGATTGTACTCAAAATGTTGATGAAGATGTGTAACCCGCGATTCAGGTTCTTAATGTCGCCACAATCGCCCTCGCTCAAACTGCCCTTGGCCTTTTGATACACTCCGCCCCAGATGCTGACGACGATGTTGATCGTGAAGACAATAGCAGCCCATGTTGCGAAATGTAAGGCGCCAAATCTCCATCCGGTAAACGATGATTTACGAGAGAAGTTCCATCTTGACCTTCTCTGGACATCGGGCACTGCTGATGTGGATGGCGAAGCTGGAGAGTACTTCTGATCGGCGTTTGCGATATACTCGGTGTTGACGGTGTTCAGATGCGCCAATTCCACGGATTCAGCTCCATGTGTTTGCAGATATGCAATGCGTGTCCTTCTGAAGGCTGTAACAAAGTCTCTGGCAGGACTGAGTACGCGGTTGGCCATCTGTGTGGGGCTGTCAAGACACAGAGGTCGAGCGGTGGTGTCCCGGTAACGGGCGATCTCGACGATGTTTGTAAAATCACGGTAGGCTGCGGGCCTTAAAGGTCCCGTTGACAAGCTTGTGGCACAACTTGAATCCTGCACGGTTTTGGGGGCCAAATCCCAGATTCGCCTACCCACAAGTCCTGAGACCCACATCCGCAGGTGGTGCAATTCAGAGCAACATGATCGGTGACGCCAAGCGCTTACCTGCTAGGCCCTGCTGACAGCCCAATGTCGAAACCTTCGCCTTGAAGCTTTGTCCTGGCAGCATTGTACCTCACATCGCTTTTAGAGATTTGTCGTCCTCTTTCATGAAGCGATCGCCAATGCTCAGGTCGATTGAAGAAGTAGTAACATACTGGTCGACTTGTGCACCTTGGTAGGATGAGGCGCGGTTGCGGCTGTCGTTGCCTAATGGGTCGAGTTGAGTCCTGCCGCCTCCCGCAGGCCTGTGGCGCACGGAGGAAATTGCATCTGCAGGCCCCCGAGATACGAACAGCGTTGAAGCCGCTCCCGTCGCTGTGAGTGGTGGCACAACAGATACAGGACTGGCGATCGACTTCGTTTCGATTGTGGAAGCAAGTGAGTCGCAGAAGCTGTGCTGGAGCCTCGCGGGGTGTTGAGCTTGACCACGTGCCTTCAGAATTACCTAACGCGCTCTTTCCAAACCGCCCGACGGCCATTTCCTTCTTCCTTAGTCCTTCCGCCCCTCGAAGACAAACGAGCATACCGTCGTGTGACATCTTGACTTCACCTAGAGTGATATTGTTCAGAGGTCGATGAACGTCCCACAAGTTCCTGCTCTTCGCAAGGTCGTCCGGACTTGCGCACGAATATCGGGCCGGCTCCACAGCAGTATAGCAGCTATCGTACAACAAGCAATTCGACATCCATACACCGACTCAATGTGCGAACAAGCAAAAGCACACGTCTCTTCGCTCGAGCGCTGAGAAGTACGACTTGGCGTTTGCACCTTCACAACCGGGTCCGAGATGTCGTCAACGGTTGATCACGGACGAAGCGTAGAGATGCATGGCACAAGATGAAAATATAATCATGTCCAAGATAGCTTCCTTCGATTCTGTATAGTTTCATCTCTTTAATCTACAGGACAGCGAGATCCTCACCTTCCATCTTTTTATTATGTCTGACCAGAAGCGTGTCAAAGTTCTCATAGCGGGTGGCAGCGTAGCCGGACTGACACTTGCCAACATCCTTGAACAACTCGGGATTGAGTACCTGGTCTTAGAGAAGTATGGCAAGATTGCCCCCGACGTGGGTGCCAGCATTGGCATTTTCCCAAATGGGTTCAGGATACTTGATCAACTTGGTTGCTACGACGCCATCAAAGGGTTGGTCGAAGGCGCGGATGCTTTTCAGACTCTAAACATGAGGAACGAGCATGGCCAAGTCATATCAGAACTCAAAGATGCCTCGAAGAAGTTTAATGCACGGTACGTCAAACACTGGCATGCGGAAGTACACACTGACAATAGTAGTCTCGGTTACGAGCCCATCTTCGTCGATCGTCAGATGATCATCCAGATTCTCTACAACAGCCTCCGTGACCAGTCTAAGGTCCTCACCAAGAAGGGCGTCACCAGAGTCGAGCAGACAACCGGAGGAGTACTAGTCACCACCGACGATGGAAGGATATTCCGTGGCGATGTCCTCGTTGGCGCAGACGGCATCCACAGCACGGTACGGCGTGAGATGTGGCGGCTTGCAGATCAAGACAATACAGGATTTTTCCCTATGGACGAACGATCGAGCGTGCCTACAGAGTACTGCTGCATTTTCGGTATCTCTCAACCAAACGACAAGTTCCCGAAATACTCTTCCCAGAACATTCAAGGCCAAAAGTATTCGTACCTTGTGGCGACTGGGCCAAACGACCGCATTTACTGGTTCCTGTTCAAGAAGCTGCCTGACGTAGCTCGCGGGCTGTACGACAAGATCCCGCGCTTCACAGACGAGCAAAGAGATGCTCTGGCCGCCGAACACGCCAATGATCTGGTGTCAGACACACTGACATTCGGCGAGCTGTATGCAACGCGAACAACCGCAACTCTGCAAGCCCTCCCCGAAGTAGTCTTCCAGAGATGGCACTATGACCGAATTATCACTATCGGCGACGCAGCTCACAAGGTGCGTCTGCTCTGCTCGCTGATCCACTCAAAGCTAATGCGGACCTAGTTCAACCCCATCGGCGGCCAAGGCGGCAACAGCGCCATAGAAGACGCCGCTGTCTTTGCAGACCAACTTTACGCACTCATCTCTAATTCGGACAGCCTCGGTCCTACTGATACCCAGATCTCGCAAATTCTGGCAGAGACACAACGCATCCGGTTCCCGCGCGCCATCAAGTTTCTCAAAGCCTCGCACGACAACCAGAGCATGCAGGCCCAAGACACAATCATCTCAAAGTTCGTGGCGCGATACATTGTGCCGCTCTCAGGCCCAGAGAAAGTGCTCGAGATGATCTGTGAGGGTACGCGTGGAGCTGCGAGAATCAACGCGCTGCCGATGCCTAAACGGCCGCATTCTGAGCTGTGGGACGATGAGCGAGAACCGCGTGGCTTTGCTTGGAAACATGTGATCTGTGCTATTTCGGTGGGCGTTGCTGCATTTGCAGCAGTTGCGGCGAAGAATGGGCAGCTATCTGTTGCGTCTTTGCCGAAGTTGATGCTTGGTGCTGGAGTCGGAAGCGAGTGAAAGATGGGGATGTGTGTGCTAAGCGCGTGCCTTTGCAGCGTCTCTGGTGACGCCGGTCTTCTGTGTAGGTAGAAATTAGCTGTCTAGAATGTTTATACCTCTGGTAGGGGTCACACGCAGAGAAACCCGTCAATCGTCGACGTGGTGATCTACTGAGCAAGCGGGTCACGTAGTTTTAACGGTAGCTTGAGCTCGTACGTTTAACAGCTGTGCAGTAAGTGCGGACTCGATGACGATGCCCTCCTAGGCTACCTTGTCGCTGTAGCTAGCTCGAGTGGAGATGATGAAGAAGGTTCACACGTGAGACGGTCTCGCTATTACACGCTCCCATTCAAAGAATCAGTAGGGAATTGGCCGTAGACTGGCTTACATGTGCTGATTCCTCTGAGCCAAATCATCACATATCACTCGCCAGACGCAGAATATATGAATGGAGGAACTCACATCGGCATCAAGAAATTCAAATGCATTCGTGACAACAAGCATACAGCGCACGATCACAAACCCCAGCCTTGAATATATATCCACAGTGACGTCTTGCCCAACCTAGCTAGCGCAGCGGCAAGTCCGCGGGATTGCGACATCGGGTCGTCGCATGGAGCCTCGGTTTGATTCGCCGCTGACATCTGGAGCTTTGAAATACTTCGAGGTCGTCCAACCTTGCCTCTGCTATCTCCAACGTACACAATGTTCAGGACAGCAGCGCGGCAATTTGCCGCCTCAGCGCGTCGCAGCGCCGAAGCCGTGTCCTTCGAAGCCAACCACCAGACCGCAATTGGCATCTCCAAAGCTCAAGGCATTGGCCAGCGGGGCTTCCTCGATGGTACGTCGATGGTGTTGATCTTCGGTGAGCTTTATGCGACCATACTAACATTCCGAAGCAATTGGCAAGACGCCTCTCATCCGGCTGAAGAAGCTCTCCGAAGAAACAGGCTGCAACGTGCTAGGCAAAGCCGAATTCCAAAACCCCGGCGGCAGCGTCAAAGACCGTGCTGCGCTCTTCGTCGTCGAACACGCCGAAAAAGCCGGGCTGCTCAAGCCCGGCGGAACCGTCATCGAAGGTACAGCTGGCAACACCGGCATAGGGCTCGCCCACGTGTGCCGCTCCAAGGGCTACAAGCTCGTCATCTACATGCCCAACACACAGTCACAGGGCAAGATCGACCTGCTCCGACTCCTCGGCGCAGAAGTGTACCCTGTACCTGCCGTCGCCTTCGACAACCCAGAGAACTACAACCACCAGGCCAAGCGCCATGCGGAACGTCTGGATAACGCGGTGTGGACGAACCAGTTCGACAACACAGCGAACAGACAGGCGCACATCGAGACCACAGGGCCGGAGATTTGGTATCAGACCGGAGGCAAGATTGACGCGTTTACTTGCGCGACGGGCACCGGCGGATCCTTGGCGGGCACAACGCGCTACCTGAAAGAAAAGAGCGGCGGTCGCGTCAAGTCCTTCCTCGCAGACCCGCCGGGCAGCGTGCTGCACAGCTACATCCAAAGCGGCGGCAAGTTGGCAGAGCGCAAAGGAGGCAGCATCACCGAGGGAATTGGGCAGGGCCGTGTGACAGACAATCTCAAACCGGACATCGATCTTCTGGACGGCAGTGTGCACATTAGCGACGAGAAGACGATTGAGATGGTGTACCGGTGCCTGGACGAGGAGGGGTTGTATCTGGGCGCGAGTTCGTGTCTGAATGTCGTTGCGGCCAAGGAGGTTGCTGAGAAGCTGGGCAAGGGCAGCACGGTGGTGACGCTGCTGTGTGATGGCGCGTATCGGTATGCGGATCGGTTGTTTAGCAGGAAGTGGCTGGAGGAGAAGAAGTTGTACGGCGCGATACCAGAGCATCTGAAGAAGTACATTGTGCTGCCGTAGATACCAACGTTGCCTATAGTATCAAGCATGAAGAACCATTCATAGTCTACGATGCACCGTCTTGAAGTCCAGCCCAAACTCGCGCTACGTTATAAGGTACGCAGTGTTCGAAGCAAGTGCTCAGCTTGTGCTCAGATCATCGGACTCCCACTCGCAAAACCATTCACCATCGCGCTAATCAACTGATGCGCAATGGCCGTCTTAGGCGGCAACCTCAGTCCACCCTCCTTCCAGTCCGGCCCCGGCTCCTCGCCCAACCCACTCGTACCCACCCTCAGCGCCTCCCGCACCTCGTCCGCCTCAAACCACTTCGCATCGTCGAGCTCCGCATCGTGTCCCAAATGCACCGTCTCGCCGTCCGGCACCGCCTGCCCAATCGCTCCGATCATAAGGTTCGCAGGGTAAGGCCACGGTTGCGTGCTGTGAATGACCACGCGCCCGAGATACACGCCAGACTCCTCCCAGACTTCGCGGCGCACGGCTTCCTCGACGCTCTCAGCGGGCTCCAAGAAGCCGGCGAGCGTGCTGTACCAGTACTGCGGCCATCTCTTTTGGCGGCCGAGGAGGATGCGTTTTCCGTCCGCGCTGACGACGGCCATGATTACCGTTGGGTCTGTGCGCGGGAAGCACAGGTTGGAGATGCCGGTGCGCGTTGCGCAGGCCGGGCGGTCGCCGTCGACTTTTGACGCGATGTCCTTGGGCGGGCAGGTACGTTTGAAGCCTGCGTTGACGGAGAGCGTGCGGTACCCGCAAGAGGCGCAGAAGGGGTTTCGCGCGTTCCAGTCGAGCAGGTGGCGAGCTTCGGCGTAGATGGCGGCTGTATGACCGTTAGTCTCGAGTCTTCGTATGTAAAACTTCGAAATGAAGGGGGGGAGGGGGAAGACGAACCTTCTTCAGCAACAAGGCTCAGATGCATCCGCCCCTTCGAGAACTCCAGGCCCCGCTCCTGCAGCTTCCCAATCAACTTCTCCGCCTCCTCCTTCACGCTCTCCTTGGGCGTGACATCGACCGCAAACCACGGCTGCCCCTTGTAATGCTCCTTGTACACGAACCCCTCTTTCCGCTCATCAAGCCCCAAGAACACAATTTGCGGGATGTACAAGCTCGAGTTGTACTGCGCAACCACATCCTCCTCGGTCGTGTTGAAGATGTCCTTGCCGATGATGGGCTCGACGTCCGCGTAGCTCACGCGCGCCAGAGACGAGGGGGACGAGACGAGCGGCTCGATGTTCTTGAAGAGGATGAATGTTGCGCTGGGGTGGCGCAAAGCCGAGGAGAGGAAGGTATGGTCGGGGCGGAGGAAGGAGACGCGGTTCAATGGCGAGCCTTTGCAATAACAGTGTCAGTAAGTTGCTATTGCTGTCCGCTGTGTAGGGTGGATTTGGCTGGGAAAGTGTATACACACCAGAGAAGTAGTTCGCGACTTCCTTGCCAAACTTGCGGCTCAGCATCGAGTCAACGTTCGGATGCGCAGGCTCGGGGAGGTCGGGCTGGGGAAGCGGGGCCATAATCTGTCGACTTGTTGATGTTCTTCGGCGCAATTGAAGGCTTAAGGAGCAGTCCACGAGCAAAAATCACGGGTGAAGAGTGAGGAAGATCCAAGCAATGCCGATGCACGACATAGCCGACGTCTGCCCCACGGCGGGGCGCGTGCTTGGTAATGTGTCGTCACGAAGTGCAGCTTTCCGAGGCGCTGCCGCGGTCGGACGCCGATAAGCTTATCGGCGCGGGTAACTTTATTTGGACAACGCGACAGCTGGACGTGTTGTGGGGTGTGCTGGAAGCTTACACTTAAATTGCCCTACAAAGCTCTCGCGCTCCAAGGCAAGATGAGCCAATTCTACGTACGTCTTGAGTATCTTTGAGTATTCGTCTCGTTAACACTATAGTCAGATCTCAGACTCACGCCCTTCCTCCTCGGCAACATCAGACGACGAGGATAACCTCGACACCCTCCCCTTCGCGCAACCCCTCGCGCGCTCCGACTTCCTCACCCCGCACTTCACACCCTCAACATACCTCTCCACCCTGCGCAACCGCCACCAAACCCTCGAAGACCTTCGCTCGGAGTTAAGATCACGCAGCCAGCTGCTCAGCGCCGAGCTGCTCGACCTCGTCAATGCAAATTATGCCGACTTCCTGACGCTGGGAAACAGCCTGAGCCGCGGCGAGGAGAAGGTCGAGGGCGTGAGGGTGGGGCTGCTAGGGTTTAATAAGGAAGTGCATCTGCTAGAGAGGCTGGTGGCTGAGCGCGAGGAGGAGGTGGATGGCTTGGTGCAGGAGCGAAGGAAAACGAGGGAGGAGATTGAGGTTGGAAGACGGCTTGTAGAGTTTGAGGAGCGGTTGAGGGAGTGCGAGCATGGTGTTATGGGCGAAGGGCCTGCGAGGGGGGATGTGAGTGATAGCAGTGAGAGCGAGGATGAGGATGACGAGGACACACAATATGGCACGAGTATTGCAAGGTTGAGGCGGAATATTGTTCAGTACAGGCTTGTCAAGGAGGGCGGGAGAGGACTGGAGGAGCACCCGTTTGTAGCGGGGCAAGCACAGCGGGTGGCCAGGGTAAGGAGTACGCTGCTGCTTGACCTCAGCACGGCGCTGCAGCAGGCAAAGAAAGCAGGCACGCCTGGGGCGGGGAGGTTGATGCAGATCATGAAGATATATGCGGATATGGAAGAGCAAGGGGAGGCGGTCAGAGTGCTCAAGACGCTGAAGTCGAAATAAGGGGTCTGAGTGATACCAGCATAGCGGCGGCGTTCATATGGTACATTGTTCGTACAGCGGAAGAGCTACATGCATTTACAAGGGGCCGGTCAAAAGGGCTGGGGATATCGAGTTGGGGCCCTTGAACTCGCCGTTCAGTGTGAAGCCAGGTGCATTTGTGGAGCTGAGAACCTAGCAGACTGTGAGTGACTGGCGCTCGTTTTCTTTAGTTGGAGATGACTTACCACTTCGTGGATCTCCTTTGACACGCGGTCCTGCAGCTGCGCAATATCCTTCTTCAATGCGTCCATGAACGACTTGATGTTCTCCTGCATTTCCGTCGGCGTAAATCCCAGCTGTCCAACCGCCATGCGGATCACGCCCAGCCTCTCCCTGTACTCGCTACCACCGACCATGTTTCTGACTGTAGGCCCAACGTTCGTGACCACTGTGCCAGTCTTCGTGCTCGGCATCAGTCCCTTGGGACCCAACACCCTTCCCAACCCCGCCTTGTTCAGCTTCTGCAGCGAGTCGATGTGGCAGATACACCTATCGAACTCAATAATGCCCTCCTGGATCTGCTTGAAGATCTCGTCCTCGCCGACCAGCGTCGCGCCTGCCGACCTTGCCTCCTGCCCCTGCTTCGAGTCCGCGGGCGCAATGACGCAAATGCGCAGATCCGTCTTGACAGAATGTGGCAGCCGTAATCGGTTGCGCACGACAGGCCCGTTCTTGAGAGTGCGCAGGCGCACGTGCAGCTCGTACTTGGACGACGACGGGTTCCGCCCGACTTCGAATGCGCGGATGTACTGCATTGCGTCGACGAGGGCGAATTGCTCCGTGTTTTTCAGGTCATACTGGCGGAATGTATTGCGCGCCTTCTTCTTCTTTGCGGGCTCGGTCTTCTTCGTCACGGCGCATCGAATCGTCTGGTATGAGGGCGTTGCGAAACGGCAGACTTCGGGGCGGAGCGTCGACAGTGATGATGCAGCAAGCCGCGTCGCGCTGAATGACGCTATGAGCGTTCGTGGGGCGGCCATTGCGGCGTTGTCGTCGATGGCGGTCGCGCTGTGAGGTTCCAAAAGATTCACGATCGCTCGGCCAGTCGGCGTTCTGACGGTCTTGGCAGGAACGACCGCGCGACCTCCTCTCCGCAGCCTCATTTATGAATGGTCGTGATCACTGTCCTCTTGCTCAGGGCGATATTTTCAAAATATACCCTCAATTAAGTTATACATCTTGCTCTATTGTGCCTTGATCAACTAGCAGCAGCTTACCAGCTGTTCAGTGTGCGTATAGAGAATCAAACAACTCCCTGAAGATTGCCACAAAGGCCCCCAGACCCTCGTCAGAATCAAATTCAGACGCTGGGTGATTGACATATAACTAATCCATGGTCGGATTGCGATACAGAACGTTCTGCACTTTGCTCTAATCTTCACAGTCCACGACATTATTCCACTATATTTGAATTCGCATCTCCCAGGTACGAACTTGTCCACCCCGCTTTCCCGACCACGCCTCATGCCCAAGAACGCGGAGCTCGACAGATCTATACACCATGGGTTCTTGGCCATCCGCATCTTTTTTCATCCATGACTATGGTCCGTTGTGACTAGTCTCCAAGAGAAGCTGAATACAAAAGTTATCATTGAGCAGAGCATCGGCTGAATACGCAGCGGCATGGTTTTATAAAGGCGAACGTATACACAGCAATGACTCGCAGCAAATTCAGCATACTTCTGTACCACAGTTGCGACGGTGCACAGTTCGCAACAGAATCAAACGCCGCTCAATAGACCATGTCCCCCATCCCGACCTACCTGATCACAGGGCAAACCGAAGCATAGGCGCAGGCTTTGTCTCCGCTCTCCTTCTTCGCCCACACACCACAGTGATCGCTGCTGTGCCTTGGGGCGGTTTGGAGAGGAGATGTGCAGGAGGATGGGGGGATTGAGGTTGGAGTCAGTGTGGAGGGGATTTTGAAGGGGCTGGATGGGGCGACGAGGGATCAGGATGGGGGTGTTTGGAAGCTGGGAGGGGGTGATGCTGCCTTGATGAGGTACGAGTATAACGTGAGTCTGGAAAATATTGAGATCTGGGTATTGAGCAAATTGAACAGGTTGATAGGGAATTGACAACAGGACGAATGGTCTCAGTAAAGCTGTGAAGGACAAATGTAAATATCAACCGGCAATTGCAGCCTGTAGCACTTCGCTATCTAGTCTAGCTGCGTCAACACCTTGCCGACTAATTATACATTAGCAAAAGCTGTAAGCGAGTTTAAATCATGAAGATCTGTGGTAAAGGACAAAGCATGACTTGGATCAGCGGCGGAGAGCGGAAGTCCGCACGGGCCAACTTGCTGGCGCGGTGTGTTGTGGGGCACAAACAAACAACAGCCCTCACTCTGAACTCGCCCTGAACAACACCACAGCGCCAACGATGCCAGGCAGAACAGCAACGCGCTCGACGCGCACAGCACGCGCTGGCGCCGGCACAAAGACAGCCGGTACAAAGACGGCGCGTTCATCGATAATCGAAGTGCCGGACGAAGGCCCCGTCACCTCGTTGCGCACCCGGATCGCGCAGGTATTCAGCGATGCTTCAAAGACCACAGCGACACAGCGCAAGCTTGTGGTGACATTGCGAAAGATCCAGGAAGAATGCTGCTTCGAGCCCCCGGAGACAAACAAGGGCAGGAACGAAGAGCGCGAGACATTCGAAGAGGACGACTTCATTGCCGAGATGGGGCGCGTCGTGTTGCGCGTCATGAACGTGAAGAAGAGCGAGCCGGCTGGTGACCGCATTGTCCGCTTCCTCACCACCTTCCTCAAGTACGCTACAGAGAAGGATGCGAAGCTCATCGAAGACCTACCCCACGAAGATGCCACACCCAGCAGCCGGCTGAGCGAGTACATCATCAAGACCGTCCTACGCCTCATCCAATCAAAAGACAAGACGGTCCGCTACCGCGCCACTCAGACCATCACACAATTGCTCAACAATCTCGAGGCGATAGACGAGGACATCTTCTCTCTCATCATTTCCAGTCTGACCAAGCGGCTGCGGGACAAGGAGGCCTCGGTGCGTGTACAAGCTGTCATGGGCTTGGGACGCCTCGCAACCGACGAGGAAGACGAAGACGAGGACAGCGACGACGAAGCCAGCACGATTCTCGAGAAACTCGTCGACATCATGCAGAACGACCCGGATGCACAGGTCCGCCGCACGATCCTCGCCAACATACCCTTCTTCAAAGACACCATACGAGCGCAGCTCGAGCGGGCGCGCGATACCGACCCTGCCACTCGAAGGCTGGTCTATTCCAGGATTCTGACCGTCCTTGGGGATTTTCGCCACCTCTCGCTCGTGGAGCGCGAGAAGATGATACGGTGGGGTCTGAAAGATCGCGATGACACAGTGCGCAAGGCTACAGCGGAGTTGTTCTCCGAGCGCTGGATCGAGATGTGCGCTTCCAGTCGTGACACGCGGCCAGAAGAGGAGAAAGTGGCAGGCTCTGCGGCTCCACCAAGCCTAGAGGCTCTATGCGAGCTGCTGGAGCGCCTGGATATCGTCCGTGCAGGGCAAGAAGAGGGCATGGCACATGAAGCTATGCGGCAGTTCTGGGCCCGAAGACCTGACTATATCGAGGCCATTGAGTTCAACCAACAGTTCTGGCTGGAGCTCGACCCCTCATCAGCTTTTGTCGCGCGCAGCTTGAACGATTACGCTCAGAGCATCGATAATGAGCAGATGCGACAGGAGATCGAAGACAAGATACCCGAGCCCCACAACTTCGGTTTCATTCTCCAGAAGAAGCTCAACGAGGTGGCGGCGATCATCGACAAGTTCGCCATGTTGGACGAAGACGACCCTGAAGCTGCCGATGCTCAGGAGGAATGGGAAGATGCTGAGTTCGTCGCTGAACAACTTCTGCACATTGCCATGTCGCTTGACTTTTCGGACGAAGTCGGCAGACGAAACGTGTATAGCATCACCCGCACAGCCATCGCTCTTGCTTCTCTGCCAGAAGAATGCACGAAGCTCTGTGTCGAGCTACTGCGTATCGTTTGCGGCAACCGCGGCGAGGCCGACTTCTGTGCAGTCATCATGGAAGCCGTCAACGAAGTACACGACACCCTCAGCGATGATCCAAACGATGCGAGCGGCGCAGGAGACGATGCAGAAAGCTTCCATTCGGCACATTCCGAGCACAGCAGCCCGCCCCCAGCGAGCAGGAGATCAAAGCCGGCGAAGACAGCTGAACAAGAAGAAGCGGACAAGGCCGCCGAGACTATGGTGTACTCGAAGTGTCTCCATATCCTGCAGTGCACGCTACAGAATGTGACATGCGATTTGGAGTCAGACACAAACCTGACGACTGCACTCAACACGCTCATCATCCCCGCCGTGCAGTCACACGATGCCATGATTCGAGAGCGAGGTGTCATCTGTCTCGGTCTCGCATCTCTGCTTAGCAAAGTATGTATCAAGCCCATTCATCCATTTGTCTGCTAATCATCGTAGGATCTTGCGGTTAACAACCTTGAGCTCTTCTTCCACTGCTTCAATAAGGGAAACGACGAGCTTAAGCAGATAACACTCCAAGTCATCTCGGATGTTATCATAACGCATCCGCACCTCCTTGCTCCGCCCGTACCGGATCCGGACACAACAGAACAATCCGAGGTACCTGAACAGAGCCCAGTACTGAAGCCACTAAGCAGGGTACTGCGCAAGGGCATCACTCATGAGAATGAGCATGTCGCACGCGTTGGCATTGAGGCGGCTGGGAAACTAGTGATGCACTCTCTTCTTCCCGAGGAAGAGACTGCAGATATCCTAAGAGCGTTCACGCTGACATACTTTGATCCCGATGGTCAGCAGAAGCCCGCGATGATCCAAGCTCTAGGTTACCTTCTTCCTGTCTTCTGCCATTCCAAGGTCAAGAATGCACGAATCATGGGAGGCGTCGTCGTCTCAGTTATCGGCAAGCTCCTCATTATGCGGGACGAAGTCGATGAAGATGAGGAAGCTGCCGAGATGGTCGGTTGGCCTAGGATCACAGCATTTTTGGCCGATATGACGGACGGTCGCAAGGTCGTGGGTCAGACAGAGACCAGCAGCGACGGAAAGGTCATCTACAGTGCAGAGTCTGAGGTACCCCACATCGTGCTTGCGGTCGAACTGCTCGAACGTGCCCTAACCGCCAGCTGCTCAAGGGACGAGCGCAAACCACTCCTCGCAATCCTCACCAAGCTCCACATACCCTCCTCAGCGCCAAGAAAGACAGTAAGCGAAACAACAGCCGAGCAGCTCGAAACACTCCAAGCCCTAGTCTCCGAAGCGGTCGAGGAAAAAATCGGCGTAGACGCAACCCAACGCAACGCGCTCGTCAAGCTCGACGCCACCCTGACCAAGCGTCTAGGCGACGCCGCCGTGGACCAGGAAGACCGCGAAGACACTGTCAACCCCGAGACAGCAGCTGCACGCGAAACACCCGCAGTAGAACCACGCTCTAGCCGAGCTCGCTCGAGCGTCGCGCCCTCTGTCGACGGCGGCGAGATGGACGTCGATGACGACGAGGACACGATGTTGGCGGGCATGCAAGGCGAGGGCACGCGCATGCCCCTCGAAGCTGAAGATAGCGAGGATGAGAGCACGCCCCGCGCGTCGAGGGTGCGTGCGACCAGGGAGCCGGCCGAAAAGACGGAGGCTGACATTATGGATGAATTGCTTGCGAGCGACGATGAGATGACGATGTAAATGTTTGTTGATAGATACTGGTATGATCGGAGTCGGGCTGGCGTTGTTGATTGGGCGTGTTTGAGGGCTTCTTGATACCCGAGATATCTAGGGTGGGTGCAACACATGCTATTTATTGTCTACCCATACGCATCTCTCAAAACTACATATCCCTATTGTCCGCAATCTCCAGAGTGCACACCGAGGATCGCAGTGATGCATTCGCCTTGCCACAGGCGACTCGTCTTGGATTATCACTATGACGTACCTTCTCTACCACCACACGACATCAACAGTGACAACCGGAAGCCGTTTGACAACACACTTCATATACATCACCTATCAAGACGACCATTAAATCCCAAGTACAACGCAAACTCGCCTGGGTAGCCATCATGTCCTCCCTCACAGCCCAAGAGTCCTCAGAAACTCAACCCAGCAACCCCGTCAACAAGGGCACCACGTCTGCACCGGGTACTGGCACCGACACAGCTGGCCCCTTCAGCACTGGCGCGAAGAGAGAATCTGGCTTTGACAGCGGACTGAGCAGCAGAGCCGACAAGGTACGTTTACACACCCCATGCGTCTCCACTCGAACGCATCACTTCTTCGTGACCATCGTTGCATCTGTATTCAAGACCTTGTATTCAGCTCTCCGTTCGCAGCACCAATGCACCGAGCATCTTACCCCATCCGTGGATCCGATGATACGAATTCACCCCTTCAATGCAAGCTACCAGTCCCTCACTACGACAGTAGTCTATGAAAACCGCCAATAATAAAGCGAAAACTCCTACCAGAGCTGACAAACTTATTCGCAGTCTTCGGCCCGCGTCCAAAATGCCTCGGGCACTTCGGAACAGGGCTCGGGCGCGGATCTGAGTGAGCTTGATGGAGGAGATAAGGAGGGAAAGAGCGGGAGTGAGAGCCTGCTGGATAGCGTGGAGAAGAGTGTGCATGAGAGAGGGGAAGCGGAGCACTCGAGGGCTGTTTAGACATGGCACCACCAGAGTCAAGGAATTACAATCGCGTATCATACCCCCATCTCCTGCGTCCAAGCTCAGGACTCCACACTTGTTCCTCCCTCTCCTTCCTCTACACTACAACTTGCTCTTCCCAATCCCCCAAATCTCCGCTCCGGGATTGTTCTCCTTTTTCCCCACACTCGCACCAGGCGCAACACCCTGCTGCCCCTCCTCAACATACAGCGTCTGATTCTGCCGCATCGTCTCCACCGCCTCCCTCTCAATGCGCTTCAACAGCTCCTCGTTTGTAGGAATATCATGGATCAGCCCAATCACTTGCCCCGCAGTCCAAACGCCAAAATCTGGGTCCCCGTTGAGGAAGACCTGACGTCCGCGCTTGCCCGACACGTACTCAGCGACCTCTTCGAATTTCCCCGTGGGAGAGGTCTTCTCGATATCGACGGCTTGCAGCGCAACCTTGTTCGCAAACAGGCGCGAGGTGTTCTTCCACCGGCGCAGCACGAGCGCGGTGTCGGTTTCCTGCGCATCGACAATCGCCTTCTTGATGTTATCGTGAATCGGCGCTTCCACCGTGCACATGAAGCGTGTCCCCATATTGATACCGCACGCGCCCAGCGCCAGCGCCGCAGCGAGGCCCTGACCGTCTGCAAACCCGCCCGAGGCAATGAACGGCACGCCGAGGCTCTGGCGCGCGCGGCTCAAGAGGATGAAGTTCGTGATATCTGTCTCGCCCACATGACCCGCGCACTCGAAGCCGTCGATGCTGAGGAAGTCGACGCCCAGCTTGACGGCGGATTGCGCGTGTCGGATGGTCGTGCACTTGTGCAGGATCGTGGTGCCGGCGGCTTTCAGCTGCTTGATCACGGGGCCGGGGCTGTTACCCGCGGTCTCGACGATGTTCACTTTCTCTTCGATGATGACGCGGGCGTAGGCGGCGTAGTCGGGGGGCACCATGGCGGGGAGGAGGGTGAGGTTTACGCCGAAGGGGTTCTTGGTCATGGTGCGGCAGCGGCGGATCTCTTTGCGCAGGTCTTCGGGGGTGGGTTGGGTGAGGGCTGTGAGCTGGGGGTGTTAGAGTTGGATGAAGTGGGTGAATGTGAACTTACGATTCCGAGTCCGCCGGCGTTGGAGACGGCGGAGGCGAGCTCGGCGTAGCCTACCCATTGCATGCCACCTTGGACAACGGGTACTGGGTTTGTCAGTATACTGCCGGTGCTTGGAGGGCGCGTCGAAGCTTACTTCTGATGCCGAGGGCGCGGGTGAGCTCTGTGTTGAAGGGCATTGTGACTGCTCTTTCCGGAAGATGGGGCGAGTTTCAGAGGAAGGGAGTCTTGTCTGTGGATATTCCACGGATTTATTGGAAGAAGATTGGAGGCTCAACGGTCGGCAAGATGGTGTCGCGGCTACAAAGCTGGGGTGTGGGGAAGCGTGAGCCGAGGCACATGCAAGCGCCGCGCGAGTCGTGTAACAGCGAGGCACGTCAGCCGTGATGAGTGATCCATCAACAGCTTCAGCGAATTTCCGCGAGTCAACCACATCTACTCGTTCGATCACGGAGATGTTCTAGCCAACATTTCAGTCACCATGTAGAAAGCTTTTGCTTGCTACGTTGCTCGGGAAGCAGACACAGCTAGGAAGAGATGGACCCTGAGCAAATTGCTTACTTTCACATGCCGCTACTGCCCCGAACGTGCCTTTCTCTTACTCCAAATATCGATCTCCACACTCAATCTGGCACTTAGTACAGGTACCTGCTCAGACTCACGATGAATGTTGGCGTAGACGAAGCGCCTGATCTCTAGAGCTTTTTATCGTTTCGTCAAAGCAGACTCAGATGCCGAAGCTAGACGGCAGAGGACGTAAATGCGAGTATTTTCCCTCCAACCCATGGTGACAGGGACGAAAGTATCCCTGGTTGATAGCAGCTCACCGGAGGGCCAAGAGGAAACCTAGTCTGAAGGATCAGACTACAACCCGTTATGACCAAGCATCTGCAACCAGAAGATCGAAGGACATGGGTATTTAGTGGTCTACATAAACCCCTCGAAGACGCATGCCTGCCCTCAAAGCTTACAGTACCTGTGAAAAGTCATTACCAAGATGACGAGACTGATCATCTGGATCCACGTTCTCGCAAGCTTCGTCTCAGCCCAGCTGAGCAACTGCACTGGACTTAATGCCATCAGTCCGCACTGTAAGAGCGCCGAGTCCGCCTACACTCGCGACTTCTTCTACGTAGGCGGACGGGCTATCTCAACAGCCGCAGGAGATTTCACCGCAGACAAGCTTTACGTGGAGAAAATCGTCCCCGTCTCAGGACTTCTCAAACCGACACCGCTAGTCTTCTTCCACGGCGGCGGCTGCAGCGCAACATCCTGGCTCAACACACCTGATAACCGCAAAGGCTTCGCATCCTACTTCATCGAACAAGGCTACATCGTCTACCTCGTTGACTTCGCATCTGTCGGCCGCAGCTCCTCTGCCGACCTCGCCGCCTTCCCTCTAACCCCCGGCACCACAGCGCAACAAGTCGAGCAAGGCTTCACCGGCGTGCGACACTACAACACTTACCCCCAGTCGCAGCTGCACATGCAATGGCCTGGCACCGGTCGGTCAGGGGACCCTGTGTTCTCCAACTTCGCATCGAGCTTCGTGCCGTACACGACGAACACCACAGCTTTAGAACTGGCCATGCGAAGCAGCGGCTGCGCACTCCTCCGCGTCATTGGCCCAAGCTACCTCATCGCGCATTCGATGGGCGGCGTAGCAAACATCATGCTTAGCAACGACTGCCCGGAGTCTGTTAGGGGAAGCATCAATCTCGAAGCCAGCACCACGCCGTTTATATGGTACACCGAGGGCGTAGGCACGATCCCGTCGCGGCCATGGGGTCTCGCGAATACGCCCTTACGCTATGAGCCACCGATCTCCAGCCCCTCCGAGCTCGTCACTGAAGTGGTGGGGAATGCGACGACGAGCCGCAGGCAGTGCGTCAGACAAATCGAGCCGGCGCGCACGCTGCCGAATATCGCGAGTGTTCCGTACGTTATGATCACTGCGGAGGCGAGTGTGCATGTCACGTACGATCACTGTATCGTCGACTATCTCAAGCAAGTAGGTGCTGATCCGGAGTGGATTAAGTTGGGCGAGATTGGGATTAAGGGGAATGCGCATTTTATGCATCTCGAGAAGAATAATGGAGACATTGCTGGGGTGGTGTTGAGGTGGATTGACGGGAGAGAACGATAGCGAGTAGCACAGCGGGAAATACAGCTAGATCTGCCTCTCAGCTATTGTGTTTAATTACATGTAGTATCTGAGCTAACTTGGTGATAGACACAGCATCGTTCAAGCTCGGGAGGCAGCTGATGCTCGTGTACATGAGTCTATCTCGTATCGGTCCCAGCCACTGCGTTCGGCGGTATAGCAGACTCCCACGTTCGACACCAATAACTGTGAATTGAGCTCCAGCCATCTCAGGTGAGAACAGAACAGATGAGCAATGCAGGCCCATACTTGTCGTACTCTACCGCCATCTACGTCCAGTAGGGCAACGAGTCAATCCAATCCACAGCAAGTTGGCGAGACAATCATCAGACGAGGAATCTTCCGTGCCAATTCGGGGATTCCTTTCAATCAAGACAACAGTTCCTCGTACTAAGCTGGTACACGAGCTGAGTGACGTCGAATATATCTTGAGATGCGGCATCGCTCTGAGTCCATGATTTCAGCCTGATCACGGACAAGAGAGGCCGGATACGAAAGAATTCGAAGCTTTGGCCATGATACGAGTGTGGCCGGGCTGTCGGATGTGACTTTGGAGGCTAGCGGTCTATCAATCCGACCCGATGACGTCCCAAAGTAGTATTGCCACCGCTCGCGCGACTCGATTTGCTTCCCACATCTACCAAAGAGAACAAAGGTGCCGTGACAGCGCAGCGGATACGACGAGATTTCCATCGCTAACAGTTCAAAGCCGCAAGCGTGTTAGCCGGACAAGAGTCCGGATGGCGAACTGGCTGGTCAAGAGTCAAATTTAGACACGGTAGGCGGGCGCTAGTGAGCTAGCGTGCAATGCTGGACCCTCACCAGCCTCACGCTTTAGCAAAGTACGATCATAACACGAGAATCGACGTCATGTGCGGTGACATTTCTGTCATGAGTACTGTGGTGATAGTGTCTAAACTCGCGAAGACCGATATTGTACGAGACGTCAAATCTGCATATAAAGTTGATCTCTTTCCTCCCATTTAGATCCATTCACTCCGAAAACAATCGCTTGGTTCTAGATCCAGTTTCCATTATATCTAATTCACTGTCACCACAAGGCCCTCACAATGTACACCAAAACCCTCGCATTCGCACTCGCTTTGACCGCCGCGGTCACTGCCAGCCCTCTCGACAAGCGCCAGGATAACTCGCCTTGTCAGGTCACATACCGCTCCTGCGTTGCCTCCGGGGTTCCTGAGGTTGCTTGCGCCTGCGATCTTCAAGCCTGCGTCGGAGAAGATAATGCACGGGGCCGCGAGTACTGCGCTTCAGCGACTGCAACCATCGTCCGCACCAGCACGAAGTCTACTCCCGCACCCTCGTCGACTCCCGCGCCGACCTCGACAGAGGACTGTACACCCTACTCTTCCACTGCTGCTCTTTCTCCGAGCAGCATTTCCGGCATCCCTGGTGGCTGCAACCCAGCACACCCCGGCTCGTGCCCTTCGTCGTACTTCCAGACCACAGTAGTGACTCCCACGCCCACTTCTATTCCGGGTGGATGCAACCCAGCGCATCCCGGATCATGCCCTACTCCCAGCGCACAGCCCTCTGTCGCAGTTCCTTCCTCTGCTCCTAACTCCACCCCCAAGAAGACCGACAAGACATGGGCTCTCAACAACCTGAGCCGCTACTGCGGTGAGGGCAACACGGGCTGCGACTACAACTTTGTCATCGAGGCCGACGGCAAGACCGAGCGATGCACCGTCATCCGCATGCCGGGCAAGGATGCCGCGACCGAGTCTTGGAGCAACCAGCCATGCACATCCGGGTCTCCTTACACCGTATCCTGGGGCTACGTTGCCGCCCCTGCTCCTGCATTCGCTGTTGTCACGGTCGTGAACGGCAAGGAGCTTGCTTGGTTTGGTGTCTCTGACATCAACGGCCAGAAGGTGACTCCTTCCAACCCCTTTGGCTCGGGACAGTACCCTAATACCACGACTCCTGTCTACACCTACTAAGTGATGGCGTGAGGGGGGACCATGTGGTCATGATAATATACCGCTACAGTGGCGGGAGCAACCTCGAGAGGAGGGACATGTACATATGTATATATTTTCATGCCAGTATAGCATGAACTGTAATGATCAATGATTCACATGACGAAATCCGTAAAGAGCCGTACGAGACTGTTGCTGGTCAATAGCACCGAGTTACTGACCACGTCCCCTTGTAGGGCCGTGCATAACAGATACAGGACGAGAACGTATTGACACGAGCAAAATCCAGGAAAGACGATATGGAAACATCGACAGATCCGCAGTATACCGATACAGAACCCAACGGCCCTCAAACATAAACATGAATTGTGGTATCAAACGCTAAACGAAAGTAGAAACAGTATATCCTCCCATCAAACTCTACATCTGGAAAGCAAGCAGGGCGACTCCCAGCAAGCCCGCAGTAGCAGGTGGCAAGCGGAACCTGTCAGCAGCCCCAGTGAAGGGCTGAACAGTGCTTGTGGGGAGTCCACCGCTTCCGCGGGCCGATGCTGTGCCTTTGGCAGTCGATGAGGCTCTGCCATCGACCATGAAGAAGTTGCCCGCCATCGGGGCACTGATCTTGTTTTTAGTCATGAAGGCGTTGATGTCGAAGTTTATCCGAGCCGAAGTGTCTTTGAAATCGGACGCTTGAACCTTCAGGTCGGCAGGCTGCTGGAACAGAAGCTGGACGTAGCGGTGAGGGATAGTATCTGTTGGCGGCGGGCCCGGGGGGATGTAGTTCGCTGGTCCCTTCTCAGATGACGCGAGTAACGTAGCAGACCCGCTGATCTTTTGTTGTGTTGCCTTGAAGCCGGTGTTCATGGCGTGAAGTAGGACACGGCGCTTTGTGCTTCCTTCCTCCGGCGGGACGTCGAGGTCGAGCATCACAAACATGTAAGTCGCACTTGAGTTGGCCATTGTACTTGATACTGCGATCTTTGGCTGACTTGCTGTTTCTGTGAATGGTAAGCTGAAGCTCATCAACACATACGGCGATATACATACCAGCTTTCGAGAGCATTTGGCCTGGTGTCATCACCATGGTAGTGTTGAAGAAGACGTCTAGCTTGCTGCTTGCAGACGGAGTAAACCCTGAGGGTGTGACGCTTTGCGCCCGTGCTAGGCTGGCCATAGCGGCGATGAGTATAGATGAAGTGAAAAGCATGGTATCTTTGGCGAACCTGATGTTGACTGGGAGGCAATGTGAGGTTGAAGCTGTTTGTAGGACATAATATATAGCCAGATCAAATGCCGAAGAGATCGTTGGTTTATGGCCTGAAGTACCAGTAACGTAGGTGTACGCGGCCTCAGGGTCTTGCTGTATCGAAGCTGGCACTCGCTGTCACACGCGTCCTGGAGCGCATATCCCATGACGCCAATGCTCGAAAATCTTGAAACAGGTATCGCTTGAAGCCTCCACCGTGATCCTTGGCGACGGCGAAACCCCGCGGAACTGTGTAGTGTAGAGCGACTTTATGTGAAGGTCACTTGGGTCTGCTTAACATTTTACTTCACGTTGTAGGTCGAGTTGACGCGGGAAGCATTTGCTCTTGCCACTGCGCTTCAGAGGGTATCCACAAGGCTCGCAAGCAAGCGTGCCACCCGAAAGTGCAGGTTGTCGCTTTGCATGAATACAAGCTTCGAGAGGCATCGAAGTGTAGAGTGTAGGTTCTGGTGGTCACGAATTAATGTTGCCGAGGCCATGCGGCTGGACTTGCCAATGCGTTGTTAGAGTTGGTGTCCGTGACGATGGAGGCCGAAACGCGCGCGCCTCTGAAACACTCCTCGCAAGAAGCCTTGACAGCCTCAAATGTGAAACCTGTCAAGAACGTTGACTCTACAAAATTGTCGTGAGACATGACAGGTTCACGCTCCGAAGCTTTCAGACAGATCCACAAGCCGCAGCTAAGCAACTATCACCTGCGTCGCCAAGTGCTAACACCTGTACGAGCGAGCAGATCCTGATGAATTTTGCATCGGTCCCAAGAATTTCAACGTCGAATTGTAAAGCCAGATCAAATCTTTGGTTGGTGAGAAATCTCATGGAATGGAAATGCGGGAAGTGCTTCGATCGAGAGCGGAGGCGTGATTCAGACCTTCATCTGACGAGAGTGACTACATGGGTAGTAATCGATGGATATTCTTGGTTGCCTAATCGGAAACTTCTTCTCCTTGTCTTACCAACCTGTCTATCTGGATTGAGGCTGTGGTGGTGGTGTCTGTTTTGTGATACTCAGATCTCGTTTTGCTGTGTCACAAGGCGTGTACGTTGGTGATGGGTTGCCAAATTGCCAGGATTCGAGAGAAGGCGTACTGTGGCGATAGCCCAAGTCAGAAGTTGTCTGTGATTTGATATTGGACATCAGAGGGTGTTTGCACAAGAGCGTGAGGAAAACTTCGTCAACCCTTTGTCGTATATGAGTACCACGTTGAGCATGTTTGCCAGCCAAAACTTACCTCTAATTATCGTATCGCGCTCTTCTCGACATTCAGTACCAATCTTCAGCTTTCTCTCCGGGTTTCCTGACCAGTCGACATGGGCGGTCATCGTGACGTGAAATTATACGACCGGGGCGAGATTGGAACGCAAGTGTGGTGTGTTACCCATACCTCAATCCTCCTCCTTCTTCGGCTCTCACTTTCACAGCATCCAGGAGCTTTGCATCGTCTTCCTCCAACCCTCCGACCCATTGTGTCTTGGCGTGGAGCCTCAGATTCCCAGTGTCATGGTCTTCAGTGATCCAGGCCGACATGTTGCACCCCTCTTCTCGACAGCTCCATACTCGACTCTTGTCAGTAAACCTGCCGAAAAACGGTAGATATTCCCTGGAGCCGAACGAGATGCAGAGCGTATTCATTCGCCGACGCACTGCTCTGAAGAATGCAGGGTCCGACGTGAATCGATGCGCACAGATTGGCTGCTCCAGCGCGATAAGCTTTCGTCGCACACGCCAACATGGGATGCGGTCGGTGTCGATGTGCTTGTGCAGATGTATCGAGATATTGACCACCGTAGTGTCAGGAATTTGCTTTGTGATTGTGCAGCAGTAGTCGTCTTGGTGGTCTGGCTGCGTGATGGAAACGGACGTTCTATGGCCAGGCGGTGCGTATGGCGGTGGCGCAAGCAGAGGCAGCATCTTGGACTGGTGGTCTTGGAAAGACCGGTCGGACTGCTCGCACATGATGATATCCTTGTGGAGCTTGTCGGGGCTGAATATTCCAAACCAAGTATCGAGATTGAGGGTGAGGGATGAGCAGGTAATCCGCGTGACATCTGCTTATGAGCGAATGCTGTTCTGATCAATTGTGGCACTTACTCGTGACGCCGTACATCCTTCTGTATACTCCGCGGGAGCTCGGTACTCAGTATCAGCGTCCGCCGTGTCGCAGCCGCGTATAGAGCAGAGAATGCCTGGGTCCCTATCGTTGAACGAAGGTAGTCAGAGAATCGGCTTCTGCAGAGCCTACCGACAACGTATATATAATATTCACTGCATCTCTTGTGCAGACCTAATTGGTATGGGTCCAAAGGCAACGACGCACTGTTTCAGGGTCGCTGTATAGTGTCTGGACCATTGTGGATGGAGCCGTTCTGATGTCGAAATTAGCTGGTCCGCTTGTGGAAGGGTAGTGCGGAGTGCCACAAGTTTGCAGAGGGCCAGCCATCTGCGGTAACGACTTCCTCGATTACACAGTCAGGCACAAGTACCCGTACGGCTGCAACATCCACGCAAATCGGAGATAACCGAATGTCAGTTCATCCGCATGTATCCTTTGAAAGGTAGCATAAAAGACGCAGTGCCGAGGGGTCGCTCTAAGCCATTGCCTTGTAGAAGTCAAACAGGTGACAGGATGCGACAGTGCGAGTCGCGCTCTAAATATTGAGGTGATGGGGGGTGGTTGCGTGAATGACGTGCTGCAGACACAATGTAATCGAAGCAAGTGACGAGGTCGAGCGGCATAAAACGGAGGGCACATGTGTATGAGGGTTACTACGATGCTGCGCCCGGGGCGGTAATGGAGAGGCTCATCAAGTAGAGCGAAGAGAGATGAGGTCTTGAGGAGTTGTGTTCACATTGAGGCATGCCTTCCTTCTCGAGATGCGGGTTGACATCACAGCTTTGCGAATCGAGCAGCGGCGCGCGCTGCACCACAGCCTTATTGCAATTGCAGTCGCTGGATTTGGAGGCATGCAGCAAGGCTGTACACCGAGATTGCGCTGACCTTGGACTGTGGTGAGTGATTACATGTGCATGTTGTTGTCTGGCCCGGATTAAGCGACGCTGACCTACCGTTCAACGCTCGTCAGACCGCCAAGCTGTCAGAGTACATCCTTCAGCCCTACACCGTTCGACGTCTGCTCAATGACTGCCCGAAGAAAGGAGGCTTGCAGTTGTGAGTATATGCAAATGATGCAGTAATCCATTGATAGGCGGCAGCCTCGTGCCACCTGCAGATTGCGGCTCTGAGAGTGTGACCGGTGATACACAACGCGGGTCTATATAAGGGGCATTTCTGGAGTCGCTGTTGCATACTTGTACTGGCGTGTGTGGTTGCATCGATTGTGCCGGACAACACTCCTTGCATCGCGGATGATCCCTTCGTGCTCCCTCAGATCTCGTCATACATCCCTCATCACCACAGCGAACTGTTCATACTTGACTCTGTGAGAGCATGGAGCATGTTTCGTACTCGACCCTCGCGCGCGCGACTTCATCGATACCCGCAAGCCTACCCGCAATGCAGCCAACGCAACCACTCCAGTCTGGCCGTCCCCGACATCAGCCAGCCAGCAGCAGCACCCACGCAGCGATCATCGTTGGCGTGATTATTGGTGCCCTGGGGATCCTTTCAATAGCTCTCTTTATCCGGGACCGTAGGAAGAAGCGTGGTGTCAAAAAAGGATATCGAACCGAACACCGGTCGACGATGCCGCGAACTGGAAGGCAGTTCCACCAGGAGAAAGACCTGGAGCTTGAGACTGGCATCATCCACGAGCCATTACCGGTCTACCAAAGGGCGTCAAGCGCAGATTGAGGGCGAGCGCAATCGACGAAAGGCCCGGAATTGCAACACTACATGCTAAGGCGGAGGAGAGGCCGAGGAGGCTGTGTGGAGAGACGGTACCAAGCCGTACATGCGAAGCTCTCGATGGTCCAGAGTTTTCGTCTGATCTGGCAGCTTTCAACCACGGATCGTTTTCTGGGTGCATTGAGTGGAATGGCCGAATTGCTGGTGGCTCACACTCCCCAAACAATGACATTCCCATCACCACCTCCACTGACCCATTCTCTTCTCGTCTTGCAAAATGCCACAGCTGACACGATTTCTTTCTTGTTGTTTGACTGCGCCGCCGGCTTCTTGCCCTGAACCTCGCGCATTTCAGAATGCTTGAATCGGTGCATGCATTTCTCACCCATGATGTCCCAGGCGAAGACCGTGCCATCGTCGCTGCCGCTTACCACGACACTATCGTTCAGTCCCAGTGTGCTTCTGACTCTGAGGTCCTTGTTGACGAATGCGTCGTCCTTGTACGCCTTCAAGAGCTCCCCGTTCGCCCGATCCATGAGTCTGATTGTCGAGTCGAGTGAGCTCACCAGCAATTCTGTACCCTTTTTCGAGATGTCCACGCTTGTGCAAGGCGCTCCAATGACATCAACCTGGCACATTCCAGTCCTGAGATCGTAGCTCCTAACTCTGCCGTCGACACTGGAAGCCAGAATCTCCGCATCGTGAATGGCTAAGTCTGTGATGCTGTCTTTGGCGTCATCAAGCGTCATGATGGGCTTGTATGCGTTCGACTTCAGGTCCCAGATCTTGACCGTTCCGTCGAAGCTCCCGCTCGCAATGATGCTGTCTCCTTCGCCGCCGAAGACTCCGCGATTGACGCGCCCTGAGTGGCCGGTGAAGCGTCTCACTGTCTGAGCGGTCTGCACGTCCCATACAAAGACTGTCTTGTCGCCGCCGGTGGACACGAACTTGTCATTGTCTGTGTTCACGTCGATAGACAGGACTTCGTAGCCATGCGCGCTGTATTTGTTGACGAGGCCGGGCGGGTACACGTTCGATGCGGTGGGCGCGACAGAGGTCGTGGGAGCCTTCTGTGGGTTGTAGAGACGGATTGTGCGGTCGGAGGAACCAGTCAAGATGTACGACTGCGAGCCGGAGGAGTACGCGATCGCGTGGACGATGCCATTGTGGCCGGTGAGCTTTGCGATTGGTCTCGTGGGAAAGGACATGTTTGCGGCTTTCGCATAGTCTGAACTACTTCAAGGCATTGTAAAGCGAGTGAGATCGCAAGGCAGATCCAACCCGCGTCCGTCGAAAAAGTGCGTGTAGGTTGAATAGGAACGTGCCCCACCGGTTGATCGATGGAAGGAGCTATGACGCACGGTCACTTTTTCGAAGGCAGCTACACCAACGTGATCTCTTCATTACCACAACAAAGAGCGCTCTCAAGACCTCAAAATCCACAAAATCGCAGTCGCGTACCTCTAATTGGTCCATTCGAATCGCCAAAATGTCCATTCGACACCTCGACACCGCGCCTCAGGCCACCGACTTCACCCCGCTGCAAGAGCACCAGGAGCAGACACCAACAACTTTCTTCGGCGCAAAGCCAGTCACATACGCGAACTACTCCGGCGTCGCACTTTCAGCGCCAGCATCGCAACTACAAGACGACCCTGTGTTCGCCAAATTCAGCACAACCACTGACGGCGACGACACCCTGATCAAGGATGTAGACATCTGGGTGACTTCCGAGTAAGCCTTTCACGGACACAAGACTTGCGGTCACAAAATTGACAGCTATAGGTCCCTCATTCTCTTCCAGACCGCTCCCATACCCACCGGCGTCGCCATTACCTACCCTACCATCGCGCTCCACGCTACCATGAAGTGGAAATCGCAAGTCGAAGCGCTCTACATGAACGTCTCGCTCAACGACGCCGAGTCCGTCAACGCCGAAGAAGACATCCAGACCCTAGAGCTCACCGTCTTGCCGCCCAACTATACATCCACACCAGACAGCACGTGTATCAGTACCATCTTCAGCGCCATGAACACATGTGCGGACCTGCACCCAGATCCAGATGCGGATGACGAGGGAGATGTTGACTTCGAGGATGATACGGCGCCGGGCGCGAGCGGGTGGATCACGGCGGAGAACATGGATCAGTATATGGACGAGGAGGGGAACTTCAGTGGAATGATCATGGGGGAGGAGCTTGGGCCTGGCGCGGGGACGGTGAGGCAGAGGGATGATGAGCCGAATGGGGTGAACGGCGATGAGACCAAGTGGAGCAGGACGGGCTGATCCAAGGCCTCAGTATAGCGCTGAGTAGCCATTGGCATACGGAACGTTCTCGATGACTCCAACGAGCAATGAAGACAGCGCAAAGTTGCGGCAGATACCCATGAATCGAACGAATCGTATTGGAAAACAAGTAGAATGTACAAGATGTGCTTCCACCCCTCCAGACCATCTATTCCTCGCTCGGCCCTCGTCCATCTCGTTTCGGCTTTGATATCAACCCACACTCACCACCAAGTTGCGCTATTCTTTCTATCTCTCTCCAGTCTCTTCACACCCTGTACGCCTCTTTTCTGCATCTACTGGAAAAAGACGTAGTAAAGCGACGTAACAACCGTAAGTCCAACAACCGACCACCCAGTGCGGATAACCTGCTGGTTCGTGAACCCAACACCGATATCCCACAGCAAGTGCCTGACGCCGTTGAAGCTGTGGAAGAACATGGGGAAAGCAAAGAAGCTCTTGAGCGCAATCTTCGCCGCCGCGGGCCACGCCGCGACCGTCGCGACCATGCTCGCCGTCTCAAGGTGCCATCCCGTGTATGGCGCAGCGAGGTACGCGAGACCGAACAGGTACAGCGAGCCGCTGAGCGTGATGCCTGTGATGCGGTTCAGCGACGACGCGTACCAGGTGATTTGCGGGCGGTAGATGGAGAGGTGGGGCGAGACGGGGCGTTGGAGGCGCTGCTTTGCGAGGATCTCGGCGGCGGATTCTTGGGATGCGGATTGTGTTGCTGCGAGCCTGGTGGTGGTCAGTATGGGTTTGGAGGATGCGGATATGTTATCCGCTAGATGGTGTCGTGATGCTGCTGGCAACGAAGAGATCATAGAGCTGTCGATGAAGAAGGCCGCAGCGATTGTCGCGCTCGTATGTAAGTCTCCTCAATGCGCAGGAATGACCAATCCCGGTGTGTTCGTGAGCGGTCGGTGGGTTGCTTCGACGTACCTCTTCGTGACGGTGCGACCAGCGGGCTGGACCTTGAAGGCGGGGGCAGCTGCGCGGCGCAGGCCGAGCTGGAAAACACGCTGAGAAGCCATTGTTGTTCTTTGCCTCGTCGTCGTCGCGGATTCAAGCGTGGATGTGCTGGTATTGCTTCACGTATCGATGTCGTCGTTCATCCTTGCTCCGACTCCCGAGGTCATGCCCAGGTCCAATCAGCGCTCTCCGCTTACTCAACTGCGCACGGGCGCAAATGCGCGCACCTCCCGTAAAATCTTCGCACGCGGCTGTTCCTCTGTTTCTTCACGAACCTCGTTATCGCCAACGCTGAGCGCGAGCGCTGAAGGCGTTGGAGTGACTTCTCATTTGTTCCCTGCCGTTATGGTAGGGAGCTGGGATTGGAGTGTTCGGAGAGAGACGCCCGTCGTTAATCACTCGTACTGATTGAATAATATCTTAACGAGCTTCATATCAAGGCAACATACTATGTAAACATGATCGGCTTAGCTCAGAAGAGTGAAGCGGAACGCGTGACCAACTTGCAATCAGGCAATTGTGCAGACAAGGAGCTCAAAGCTGTCTCGGTGCTCTTGTGTCTACTACTGAAAGGACGCATTATGAGGTGGCATATTAGCTGTTCCAAAATACATGTGCTTCCCAGGGCGCCGATTTGCTGTGTATGATCGCAGAGATCTGGTTCCCAGACAACAGACTTGCAATGACATGATATGAGCTGGCAACGAGGGTCACGCCGTTCGCCTGCAAAACTTTTTCCCTTTCACCTTCGTCGACTCGCAAATTCTTCCAACCCAAGGTAACATTCGTGACCTGCCGCCCTGTGACTGAACTGGCCACCTCCTTCGGCCTCCGATTGTAGCAGCAGCAACATGGCGACGCAGCTTTTCAGCTCTGATATTGGGTTCTCGTCAAACTCCTACATCTACAGGATCATCTCCACAGCTGCACGGCAAGACCCCCTCACCTACTCAAAGACAGATCAGCTTGCCATCATTGGATCAGATGATTCTCTGCGCTTCGTGACTCCGGACCTCAAGGCGACAGAGGTTGTCAAGACTGCCAACAACAGCATCACCTGCCTGGAGAGAGCGAATGATGCATCGAGCAACGTCGTAGCAACTGCTGGCCGCGACGGCTTGATTAGGTATTGGGACAAGCGAAGCAGACAGAAGGTCCTGGAGATTCAAAGTCGTACGTCCAAGCAGAGTCACAGGTATTCTTGGTGAGAGCTAACAGAGAATCAGCTAGCAAGCTCATCTCGGCGCTCGTCTGCAATGCACAGAACAACTTTGTGGCTTGCGGCATTGAAAACCCCGACGATGGTCCTCATGAGTCGCCTGTCTACGTCTGGTATGCTGTTTGCAAATATGACTATCAAGCAGCCTTTGACATTGAGTAGGGACCAGCGCAACGTATCAGCGCCTCTCCGCTCGTTTCTGGAATCTCACACAGACACAGTCACATCTCTGCAACTGCACCCAACACTACCCACATTGCTGCTCTCATCTAGCACAGACGGTCTGGTGAACATTTTCGACACATCACAGGTTGATGAAGATGATGCCCTGTACCAGGTCGTCAACCATCGATCTGCCATCGCACACGCAGGCTTCATGTACCCCAGCACCGACATATTTGCCCTTGGCACTGACGAGACGATGGGCTTCTACGCACTGCAGAGCCAGAAAGAAGAAGAGGAAGAGCCAGCGCCGAAGACTTTCGGCGACATGAGGGAGCCTCTGGGCTGCGAGTACCTTGCGAAGATGCATTGGGTTGGTAGTCAACCGGTCATTGCTACAGGGAAGCATAGGTGAGCATCTTCAACACCGATTCTGATCCGTGTGTGCTAACAAAAATAGCGAGGGCCATCTTGATCTTGTACCTGTACAAAAGGGTGCTGGTGTGCTGCAGTATGCTTACGACCTCGCGAAGAGCGTCAGACTACCCGGTGCACATGGCGAAGAGATCGTGCGAGATCTGTTCACAGATATACATGTGAGTGTATGCTTGAGTGCCTCTCGCTACTTCATGTTAATAGTTCGCTAGACACAAACAACATACACAGTCGGTGAGGACGGCCAGGTCCGCGCTTGGAAGACTGATGCATCCGCTGGTGAGACGATGGATATCGACGAAAGCGCGGATGCAAAGAAGAAGGAAAAGAAGGACCGAAAGGAGAAGCGAAAGGAGAAGAAGGACAAGAAGGACAAGAAGCGCTATGAGCCGTACTGAGTGCTTGTCTAGATGTGTGAATCGCCCGGTTGCCTTGAATTTACGCGAAGCAATCCAAATCTCTTGAATAGCAACGCGATGATACTGCCAAATGATCCGAGCGTAAGTCATGAGATGCACACGTTGTCAAGAAAAAGGCATCCCCGCGTCTTACAGATCGGCCACTAACAATGTACCCCGCGCCACTCCGCAGTATGGTTACATCACATCCTCAACACCATGATGATAAACACTCCGTGACTTCCTGTCTGGGCACGGTTCTCGAAATTTGGATGCATGATGTGGAGCATGCCGGCGGAAGTTACATCGTGTCACGCCAAGAGGGCAGGAATGAACGGCCATATATACACGCGTAGGCTTTCCAACCCACGGGTCAGACACCTCGCGCTATTGTTATTGATCCGACCATTTAACAATGAGATCGCCCACGTGTGTCAAAGCCATTGTAGCAGCAGGCGTGACATTCGTAGGATGTGCTGACGCTCAGAGTCAACCGGATGCTCGAGGCAAATTGCCCTACGAATACGTGAATCCTCTCATTGGGACTACTAACGGAGGTCAGAGATCAATAGAAGCTTTCATTCAATCTTAGTTGCTAACTTCCCCCAGGCCATGTCTTTCCTGGTGCGACACTGCCATTCGGTATGCGACACACCCTTCTCTGCTTCCCAATAGCTGACGTAAACCAGGGATGGCTAAAGCCGGAGCAGACACCTACGGCGGTGAAAATCAAGGAGGCTTCTCATCAGACAACAGCCCAATCTACGGCTTTTCCCACATGCACGATAGCGGTACTGGTGGCTCAGCATCCCTCGGCAATTTTCCCATCTTTCCACAATCAGGATGTCCCAACGGCGACATCAATGCGTGCAAGTATACATTGTGGCAGCGAGCCACACAGCGCCAGCAAGGGAGTGCCAATGGACGACCTGGATACTTCGACGTGAGCATGATCACCAATATCAGGACAGAGATGACGGTCACAAATCACACGGCTCTGTACAGATTCACGTTTCCGGACGTTCCAACGACGGCAAATACCACACTGAACCCACATATCTTGGTTGACCTTACCGACCTGCCGCAGACAAGGAGCCAGGCCAACATCACAGTGTACCCCGACAACGGGCGAATCACGGGAGGTGGACGGTTTGCGCCATCATTTGGGAGCGGAACATATCAATCTTACTTCTGTCTTGATTTCGACGGCGCATCAGTCAAAGATGCAGGTGTATGGTCGAACTCTCGCGCCTCCCAGCAAGCCACCAGCCTGAAAATCAGGCCCGGAGACAGTCGATCGACACCCAGTGATACCCCTGCCGGCGGCTGGGTACAATTCGAGCAGCCACGTTCCGGTAACCAAATCCTTGCTCGCGTAGGCATGAGCTTCATTAGCGAGGCGCAAGCCTGTGCGAACGCCGAGCGCGAGATTCCGAACAGCGATTTCGACGGCATTGCCGCCTCGGCCGCAGCGGCTTGGAATGACAAATTCTCCGTGATCACGCTCAAGGATGGCGGCGTTGACGAAGTTCTGCTTCGCGCTTTCTGGAGCGGCGTATACCGCTCCATGATATCGCCGCAGGACTACACGAACGAAAACCCTTACTGGAATGATGGTGAACCGTACTACGACTCTTACTATTGCATCTGGGACTCTTTCCGGAGCATCCATCCACTGATTACTATTCTCGATCCGCATAGCCAGACCCTTATGGTGCGCAGCCTGCTGAGCATATACAGGCACACCGGCTACCTTCCTGACTGCCGAATGAGTTTGTGCAAAGGCTTTACACAAGGGGGTAGTAACGCCGATATCGTTCTGGCGGACGCATATCTCAAGAACATAACCGCGGGTATAGACTGGAACCTCGCCTACGAAGCCGTCGTCAAAGACGCTGAAGTCGAGCCTCCGGACTGGAACCTCGAGGGTCGCGGAGGGCTAGCATCTTGGAAAGCGCTTGGATATATTCCCACCGAGAATCTGGATACCGACGGGACAGGCCTCGAGACACGGTCCATCTCCCGTACTGTCGAATATGCTTATAACGACTTCGCCATCAGCACGCTAGCCCGCGCTCTCAGCCACCTAGATGACGCAGCAAAGTATCTCCAGCGCAGTGGCAACTGGCGCAACATGTTCAACCCATCCCAACGCAGCGTTGTGAACGGTGTCGACACAAACTTCACCGGCTTTCTCCAACCGCGCTATCTGAATGGCACATTTGGCTTCCAGGACCCCATCTACTGCTCTCCCCTCTTCAACTTCACTGGATGCTGTAAGTCCCAAAACACAAAGAAAAGATACCTTGCAGAACGCTAAGAAATACCAGACCTCAACCCCTCCGGTGGCGAAACATACGAAGGCCCAGTCTGGCTCTACACCTTCTACGCGCCTGGCGACATGTCCACCCTGATCTCCACGCTCGGCGGCCCCTCCACATTCCTCTTGCGCCTCGACTGGCTTCACGAATCGGGCATCCTGTACGTCGGTGATGAGCAAGCCTTCCTGACCCTTTACTTATACCACTACGCCGGGCGGCCCGCCAAGAGCGCAGAGCGCGCACACCAGTACATCCCCAGCCTGTTCAACGATACGGTGTCCGGGATCCCGGGCAACGACGACTCGGGCGCGATGGGCAGCTTTGAGGCCCTGGTTATGATGGGGTTGTATCCGAATGCGGGGCAGGATGTGTATTTTATCACGCCACCGTTTTTTGAGGAGGTGAGTATCAGGAACGGACAGACGGGGCATGTGGCGACGATTAGGAATGTCAATTTTGACCCGGAGTACAAGAGTATTTATATCCAGAGTGCGACGCTGGATGGGGTGCCGTACACGAAGAATTGGATCACGCATAGTTTCTTCCTGAATGGAGGCGTGCTGGAATTGACACTGGGTCTGAGTGAGAGCGCATGGGGTACCAGGCCGGAAGATGTTCCGCCTAGTCTTGGGCCGTTTGGAGGATTGGCGAATCTGACATCGAGAGGTGATGTCGACGGGCGCTGGGCTTGAGCTGACCCCAGTAGTGTAATTCTATTCAGGCTGACATACGAATTAGAAGCCACCTCAGGGCCAAATGCGCTGCTGAATGGACTCTAATTAGCTGGTGAGGTAGACTCGCGTATCTGATCAGAGTTTCGCCATTCCCGCCATGATTCGCTTCTTGGTCTAATTGCTGAATCCCGTGTTGCTTGTGTGTCGCTGTGACGGTGGCTAATTGTTTGTCGGCCGTGATCAGACGCACTGTGGAGTTCTGAACACCTGCGTGCGATTGTTCGGATTTCCATATAGAGGCGAGAGTCCTCATAAGGTGTGTCCCTAGGTGACGAGACACACCATGTCCCGAGACAGGTTGGCGGTTCGGACCTTCGGCACCTCTGACAAGTAGACCTGTAGATTCGTCATTCATCCATTTTGTTCATGAAACTGTTCTCCTCCGCATTTACGTAATCTAACTGGGATCTCTGCAATATTAATCCTGCTGTTAATTATCCTGTTAACGCCTTAAAGCAGCCTGCTTGCAGTTACCCCCTGTCTACTTGCTACTTAAAGATTTCCTCAGACTTTGTAGCTTCTAGGATAAAGCATATTTAAGGAAGATTATTTCCCTAGAGTTCAGAGATTGTTCTAACGCAGGCGTGCGTACGCTGGGACCTCTGAAGTGTAGGGGAGGTGATCCCTGCAAAGAGACCTGACTAATTGGGTTATGCTAGCGCTGCGTAGTACCTAGGCATCTGCATTAGCGCGTTAATAAGGCAGCGGTATTTTATCGTAAGAAATTCGGCGCTATGCCTGGCTAGCACAGTCCTGAGGACGGAGGTGGCGCATGCTAGTGGCTTTAAGTCACATTCTGTGGTGTTCTTCCTGCGCTGACTTAAGATGCTTACGAGGTGCTAGAACAATGCTGGTTACTTAAGCTCCTCCACAGTTTCCTCTCCCTTGGGTTGGTAAGCACCTGCATTAAGCAGCATCTTGACCACCTGCTCGTGGCCTCCGTATGAAGCTGCCTGCAGCGCGTTGCCGTAGTCTCCACCCTGCGTGTTGACGTCGGCGCCTTTGTCGAGCAGCATCTTGACCACCTGCTTGTGGCCTCCGTATGAAGCTGCCTGCAGTGCGTTGCCGTAGTCTCCACCCTGCGTGTTGACGTCGGCGCCTTTGTCGAGCAGCATCTTGACCACCTGCTCATGCCCTCCCTCTGACGCTGCCTGCAGCGCGTTGCCGTACCGTCCACCCTGCGTGTTAACGTCGGCGCCTTTGTCGAGCAGCATCTTGACCACCTGCTCGTGGCCTTCAGATGAAGCTGCCTGCAGTGCGTTGCCGTAGTGTCCACCCTCCGCGTTGACGTCGGCGCCTTTGTCAAGCAGCATCTTGACCACCTGCCCGTGGCCTCCGTATGAAGCTGCCTGCAGCGCGTTGCCGTAGTCTCCACCCTGCGCGTTGACGTCGGCGCCTTTGTCGAGCAGCATCTTGACCACCTGCTCGTGGCCTCCTTCTGACGCTGCCTGCAGTGCGTTGCTGTATTGCCCAATCTGCGCGTTGACGTCGGCGCCTTTGTCGAGCAGCATCTTGACCACCTGCTCGTGGCCTCCGTATGAAGCTGCCTGCAGCGCGTTGCCGTAGTGTCCACCCTGCGCGTTGACGTCGGCGCCTTTGTCGAGCAGCATCTTAACCACCTGCTTGTGGCCTCCCTCTGAAGCTGCCTGCAGTGCGTTGCCGTAGTCTCCACCCTGCGCGTTGACGTCGGCGCCTTTGTCGAGCAGCATCTTGACCACCTGCCCGTGGCCTCCGTATGAAGCTGCCTGCAGTGCGTTGCCGTAGTGTCCACCCTGCGCGTTGACGTCGGCGCCTTTGTCGAGCAGCATCTTGACCACCTGCTTGTGGCCTCCAACTGAAGCTGCCTGCAGTGCGTTGCCGTAGTCTCCACCCTGCGCGTTGACGTCGGCGTCGTTGTCGAGCAGCATCTTGACCACCTGCTTGTGGCCTCCATATGAAGCTGCGAACAGCGCGTTGCTGTACCGTCCACCCTGCGCGTTGACGTCGGCGCCTTTGTCGAGCAGCATCCTGACCACCTGCTTGTGGCCTCCGTATGAAGCTGCCTGCAGCGCGTTGCCGTAGTCTCCACCCTGCGCGTTGACGTCGGCGTCTTTGTCGAGCAGCATCTTGACCACCTGCTTGTGGCCTCCAGCTGAAGCTGCCTGCAGTGCGTTGCCGTAGTGTCCACCCTGCGCGTTGACGTCGGCGCCTTTGTCGAGCAGCATCTTGACCACCTGCCCGTGGCCTCCGTATGAAGCTGCCTGCAGCGCGTTGCCGTAGTCTCCACCCTGCGCGTTGACG